>SNQJ01S0053224.1:0-28454 GCA_010110895.2 Picea sitchensis
TTACATCAAACAATATTGGGTCCATTACCCAAACCTTTGTGCTACGGGTCTTTCTTCAAGGGTTGACATCAATGACAACCAACCTTAATCAACAGTTACCTTCTAGTTGTATTCTATATTCCAAAAGTAAAAAGTTGGTTGAGATATTTTGATAGCTAGATGCACACATCAAACCTATAGCTACCAATGGATCATGGAATTTGGAAATCCAAGTTGAAATGGAGGTAAAGGGAAGAGAATATACTTGAAATTGTTTAAGACATCGATGAAGAAATTTATCGGCTTCCTTTCTCCATTATAAGTTATGCTTAGTGGAGGAATTTGGTCCATGATTCAAGGGTGGTTACAAGAGGAATTGATGCCTCAATATCTTCAAACTGCAATTCACTGCTTGTTAGTTGAATGGGGCAAGATCCCGAAGTCCATTGCACAAAATGGAGGCAATATGGACTCTAGGGGGGAAGCTTCCACTAAGTTCTTGGAGCTATATGCATGAACATTGTAATTTGTGCCTACATTTTTGTGGTTATCTCAGCCTCCATAAACACAGAAGGTAGGGCGACGTTTCTCTTCCAAAATACCATGAGAAGTATTGTACTTAAAGAAATCACCGCTATAATTTTTATCTATTGTTATTTTCATGTGCATTGCATTCAGAAAAATAACTTTTCCTTTTCTCAATGATATTATTAATGCAACTAAACCAGTGCTTGGATAAATCCAAGTGGATTTGAAACTGAGATATTTAATCCTCTTTTGATGATTTAGCTAATGGGTTTGTTTACATATGGTATAAATGAAAACATGGTCTTCTCTGAAAAGGACCTAGGAAAAGTTTGGATGTAAAATTATAGGAGAAAAGATCTTACAAATACTACCAACAAACAAACTAAGAAGTCTAAGAAAAGTGTCAAATCCTTAGGGAGATGGCCTTATTCAAAGAAGCTTGATTAGTGATCCTATCTACCTCTATATTCAAGTCGTTTGTTATATGTATGAAACTCAAAAATTCAAATAGTTGTAGTAATTGTTTGATGGGAAGAATTTCCCTATGAAAATTTATTTCATTGGGGTTGATTTATTGCAAGTGAGAGTCTTGTCTAGCTTGAATTGATGAAATTTACTCCTAAGTCTGAGAATTTAGAAAGATTGAAGGAGTAATGTTTGATCAAAGGGTGTCAAATCGAAGTACAACTTCATGAAATACTCCAACAATAAAATACTTTAAACATATGATGTGAAAATTCCCACAAGAAGTGTTGAAATGTAACAATGGTATTTGTGTATGAGTTTATGAGCCAAGTGTTCTAGAAAAAAATAGAATCAACCACATAAATCACTGTTAGTGCTTGTACTAGAAAAGTGATCCAATTCCAAACTCAAACCACAGACTGTTATGAAAATTCATTTCTAGAACTTTATAATAGACTTCTAACAACTTCTCTAAGTAACCCAAGGGTACCAAGACATGAGTCATTAGTGGTATGGTCCCTGGTTCTAGATCAGTGTGACTCAAGGGGTTATCCCTACCTCTCAAGAACCTCGATGGCATGGCTATTCTAGATACCACACTAGAAGCTATAAGAGGTCACCCAAGCCTCAATGACAAGCAACATTGTCCAAATAATAGCACAATGCATAGTCCATTTTACCCTCGAGCTTCTCCAAATAATAGCACAATGCTAGTACTAGAACATGAGAATACCATCATTTAAGAGTTTTCTTGTAGATATGAAAGTCACAATACATTTTAGTTTTATCATTGATATTCTTGAATCCGAAATTATGCTTGAAAACTCTAGTTTCATGCATCTAATTTCTTTGCATTAAGCGAACTAGTGATGTGGGGAAAGGAGAATTTAAATGCCTAGATTGAGAATAGGTTGATTTTGAATACCATTCAAGGGAACACTTGAAGAGGGTTAGACCGAAATGGTCCCATAATTTACTACAACAATATGCAGAGTCTACATCTTGAGTAGTTTATTTAAAGGCCCTTTTAGAATTCCTCTTTAATCAACATGGCCAATTATCTATTTTACTTACCACAGTATGTCTTAGATAGAGAATAATATTGCATTCTGACATCAGGTCAAGCCAATTTATTTTTGTAGTCTATAGATGCCTAGTTTTACTATGCCAAAGAGATGACACACACCGAGGTTATGAATGATGATGAAAATACAAATTCATGATGGATATGATTTATAGTAAAAAAATAAAAAACAGGTAAGTCTTCTTAACCTTAAGACTATATTATAGGGTTAGTGTAGTGTCCAACATGGATACTCTACCAACATCTCTAGTTAGGAATCTAGGCACCTCTCATCTACAAGAAACTCTGTTGGATACTATTGTTCCTATATATTTGGATGCCTAAGCTCAGTCCAATATTTCATTCTCTTAAATTGAAGGTTTTATCATAGTTGGATTGATGTTATGCATTGATTATTCAGAGTGAGAAATCATAACACATGGATGCATTCTCAATTTCTCTATTCAGTTCTTTTGATTTTTTTTTCTTTTCTCTGATTAGCCTTTTCCTACTGCATCATAAATGCTCTGGTCTGTGTTCTGTGTTGGTATACATTTTCATCACTTCATGTTGCATCATCTCAGCCATAATAAAAAGAGGGTGTTTATAATATGGCTGTAGAATAAAAACAGTTATTTGAGACTCAAACAAATATGTCTTGTCATTTTTGAGGTCTGATCTCAGAGAAGACAATGACACATGTATATTCATAATGCACAATTATCTAATTGACGCCATCATAGCTACTATTTTTTTTAGTTATTTGAAATATTAAAAGTAAACCATTCTCTCATTGCAGCGTTCAATTCATCTCAACTTAGATGGGGAATCAATTTATTGCAATCTCTTGGTGTACACAAACTTGCCACCATGTAATAGCCAAACTTTACCTAACAGAGTGATCAATGCTTCTCTTAACTATGACAGTCAAAATCACATTAAATGTTTTTGGGATTGTCTTTTTCCAGATTGGTATGTTGCCTCTAGAAAAAATATGGAATCCCATCACTTAGCTACTATGTTCTTTTCATGGCTACAATTGATGACAAAATCGAATTTGACAAAGGAAACAAACTCTGAATGGTGCTACCAAATAAAAACAATGTGATAAGAACACATTTGTCAAGTGGGATATAGTCAAGTGCTAAAGCGGGTGAGAATTTTTCATAGACCAGGGTTTTATCCCATTGAGAACATATTATTGTCATAATACGATAAAAAAAATTATGCCTCGTGATTTGAAAGCCCTCTATTGCACATAAAGGAGAATTGTCAAGCAAAGAAGCACATGATTTTTCTTTCTTCACAAATAAATATCTATTGACCCATTGCATAGAGGTTGAAACCACAACAGAACTTTATGCATATCATGTATACACTATATACCTACTAATATATGAGTAACATATGAAAAATAAGAATGAGTTGCATGATAACACGTTTTTCTTAAAATAGGATAATCATGAAATTGTTGATATCTTTATACACAGTCCAACTAATAATTGTTTTCTGTTTGAAAACAAATTCCAATGGGCACAATTTGGATATATATATATATATATTAATGATAATTGTGTGTATATATTGTTTAAGATGTATTTTTTTTTTACATTTTCATATGGGTACATTACACCCCCTACTGACTCCATGATAGTCAATGATAGAAACTTCTATTTCCAGCAATTCGCACAAACTAAGTTGAACTCAAAGACTCAAGCTGATTTCAAAATTCTGGAAATAATGTCAAGGTTTCTTTTAAGTCCAATGTAAACATTGAAAGGTATATATGTATCTTCTCTCTCAAAGGTGTGGAAAACTCCAAATTAGAGATTGTTCTTTTTCTAAAGGATATCTTATCTTTCACACCTTTTCCATATATATTTTTTGTTTATAAACTAAAGTAATTCAAACTTCCATCAAGTTCATTCTCTTTGATCCCATTGTTGCAAAAATTCTCTAAACAAGTTTTGGTTCAATGTAACATGAATATGTGGTTCTGGGATTCTCATTGAAAGCACAAGATTGTAATGCTTTTCACAACATTTTTTGGTTTTGGCTTTCTTTAGATGCCTTTTTGTTTCATAACTTAAATTCTGGTGTATAATCTACCTACTATTTTTACCATCATGAAAATGTCCATGTACAATCATGCTTGTTGTTTCATAACATAAATTTTGGTGTAAGTTACCTATTATTTTGACCATCATGCAAATTTCCATGTATGACCATGCTTACAACCATGCTTCTTTAGATCTCTAAGGTGTTTTCTCATTATAGATACTCCTAACAACAAATTTCCTACTTTAGGGATTTCTACCTTATACCGACTCAATGGAATTTTGTTGGGGACTTCTGGTGTTTAGTGCTCTTCCGTTGGCACAAGTGAATGTGTTTTTTGTATGGAAACAAGTAAAACTCATTCCTAGAAGGGAAAGTTCGAAGTGATTTTGGATTTGGAATGTTGAACACTAGAAACATTCAATTTTGGAGGAATACCCATCATAATATTTCAAGCTTGCAACACCATATATCATTATTGTTTTTTTTTTAAACATTTCCCCACCATAAAGTAAATTTTGATTTAAATTATTTCCTATCAGTTAATTTAATTTAATTTAATAAGATATCCTTAATAAATTTCTTACATTTAGAGTGTTCTAAACTATGCAACTTTATTGTTTGGTTTAGCTCGGGTGGTTGGTAGAAATGATTGTTATCCTCCTCACCGATGTTCAATTCCCAAAATCGCATGTTGATCTATCAAGATTCTAGGATTTACCCAGTTTAAAACTTTTGGTATTCATAAAAATTTAGAGGCTTCATAAAATATCAGTTTCTAAAACCATGGCTTCCTAAAATTTCACTACTTATCTTAGATTATGCATTATTTGTGGATCAGATTCTATATCACTTGATTGTACTGATCACAAGTTGAAGTAGTATCTCTCTTCTTGAGACATATTTGTAAACATCATATTGGTTGAAAATAATGTTTCTCTTAGGAACTCTTCAATGCATCAAATATAAGAGGAATCGTATTTATTCTCATATTTATTGTTTTTTTTTTTACATTTTCCTGCCATCATAAGGACTGTGTTTTGACATTTTGGACCCCTTCCCCTCAATATTTACCTGAAATTTTTCTTTCCTCCACTTCCTAACATCTATCCCTACCTCCCCAGATTTTCCTAAAAATTTAGAAACCCCCTAACCCCTTCATCTCCCTTCATTTCTAAACTGCCCAAATCCCCTATTTTTCCCTACACTAAACCCTAATTTCCCCTCCCATTGAGATATAGTTTACTATGGAATTAGAGAAAATTGGGAAGAGGAGGAATAAGGGAGATCAGATCAGCAGGTATGATCCCACTTCATCACATGAGATCATGTCTTCACCATTTCTCAAGAAATCATTTCAAGAGACAAATAATTTGCCACACATAGGGACAATCTTACTTCAAAATTGGTTTATGAAATAAGGAAGATGAATTTGAAAAAATTGAAAGATTTTTTTGTAAATAATAGACTAAGGAACAAAAACCTCCTTCAGTTTATAAACATGTATTAGTATTTGGAAGAAACTCCAAAAATATAGTTTCTACAGGAGAATTGTTGCACTTCTGGAGTAGTCTTGGGAATTTTTAGGTGTCTTGGAGCCGGTTTTTGCAGTGCTTGATGACTCTAATGACAACTATCCATCCTCATATTTCCAATGCATCTTTCATAAGTGGATTTTGATCATGCGAAGGCCTTCAAAGGTCCTCCACAATCTGGGTGTTGTGCTTTTGCTAGACCACATTGCGCTTTTGACTCTGTTTTTGGTCATCATTTTCAAAAGAGGTTTCTGACCAAATGAAGATACATTTTGGAAAAACAAAGGAGGTTTTTTCTAAGGACATAATAAATCACAATAAACTCCTTTAGTTTTTACACAAGTATCATATATTGGGAGATATTCAACTTTCTTGGAGGCCTATTTCAGAAAATCAAATTATCCAATTTAATTGCATGTTTTAGTCATTATTTTGTTGCACATATTCCAAGAACATGGGAATTAATTTCACAAATTTGAGAGAGGGTTGTCTACAAAAAAACCTTATATACAAAAACCTCTCCTAGTTTTGTAAAATGTGTTATGGTTAAAGAGTTATCACACATATTTGACCCCTCTGTCAGTCTTTTCAATCACTAGTGATCAAATGTGCTCTTAACAAGTTTTTGATAGGGTCCTACTACAAATTTTTATAGTTTCAAAGAGGTTTTCAATAAAAATTTGGTCACTGGTTAGTTGTCTAGGTTTATTACTACTCCTTTCATCCTTCATGGTCAATGAACATCAGCATGGTCAGGTCATTCCTTTTTGAAAAAGTGTCATGGTCATCATGGTCATCATTCAGCTCATTCTTCCATGTTGTGTCATCGTTAGGTCATAGGGTCAAAATCATGAAAATGGGTCATATCACCATCAATGTAATCTTTTGAAGGAGTAGTAATAGTGAAAAATATTCAATAAAGGTTTATAAAGTGTGTTTTTATCTTCATCAAGATGTAATATATGCAATAAAGTTTTAAGGCCACATTTCATTACCAAATCAAATTAGAATGTGAAAGGACATGATGAGGCCACTACATCACCAAAGGAGAAAAGAAATTTCCAAGCTATAAAATACCAAAAAAAGCTTCTCATTTTCTCATTCCATCTTTATAAGACATCTCTCCACCAATAAAACTCAATTTCACTCCCAAACAAGTGACTCCTTGCCATCAAAATCCAAGTTTCTTCTAGCACTGCGCTTTTCACTAGCAGCATTGCACTTTTGCCAGAGTGTGTTGTGCTTTCTCAAGGGTGCCCAAATTTCATTTTTAGAGGGTTTCATCATCCGTTTTGGGTTCCATCATATCAATTTCAAGTAAGTGGAACTCTTTTTCTCCTCTTATACCTTGTTTTGATTCAATTCACGCTTGGAAAGATCACATTTACCTCTCCTAGGGTTTGCTTGGTTTCATAGTCTCTTTGGTTGAAATATTGAGCACAACCCTCAAAACTGAGCTCAATTACCCTCCACCACTTTCCATATACCTACATAGACATTTTCCCTCACTCCTATCCCTCAAAATCATCATTTTCCCACAAACCCTAGCCTAGACTATACTTTCCTAGGCTAGGAATGTGTTTTGACATTTTGAACCCCTTCCCCTCACTCTTTCCCTGAAATTTCACTTTCCCCCACTTCCTAACATCTATCCCTACCTCCCCAAAATTTCCTAAAAATTTAGAAACCCCCTAACCCCTTAATCTCCCTTCATTTCTAAACTGCCCAAATCCCCTGTTTTTCCCTACACTAAACCCTAATTTCTTCTCCCATTGAGCTACGGTTTACTATGGAATCAGAGAAAAATGAGAAGAATATGAATAAGGGAGGTCATATCAGAAGGTATGAGCCCAATTCATCACATGATATCGTGTCTTCACCATTTCTCAAGAAATCATTTCAAGAGACAAATCATTTGCCACACATAGGGACAGTCTTACTTCAAAATTGGTTTCTGAAGTAAGGAAGATGAATTTGAAAAATGTGAAAGGGTTTTTTTTCAATAATAGAATAAGGAACAAAAAATGCCTTCATTTTATACACAAGTATTATTATTTGGGATAAATTCCAAAAATATAGTTGCTACGGGAGAGTTGTTGCACTTCTGGAGTAGTCTTGGGAGATTGACTTTTTAGGTGTCTTGGAGTAGCTTTGTGCAGTGCTTGATGACTCTAATGACAACCAGACATCCTCAGATTTCCAATTCATCTTTCATAATTTAATTTGGATCATGGGAAGGCCTTCAAAAGTCCTCCACAAGCTGGGCATTGCACTTTTGCTAGACCATGTTGCGTTTTTGACTCTGTTTTTGGTCATCATTTTCAAAAGAGGTTTCTAACCAAATGAAGATGAATTTTGGAAAAAACAAAGGAGATTTTTTCTAAGGACATAAAAAATAACAATAACCTCCTTCATATTTTACATAGGTATCATATATTGGTATATATTCAACTTTCTTGGAGGCCTATTTCAGAAAATCAAATTCTCCAATTTAATTGCCTGTTTTAGTCATTATTGTGTGGCACATATTCCAAGAACATGGGAATTAATTTCAAAAACCTGAGAGAGGTTTGTCTTAAAAAAAACCTTATATACAAAAACCTCTCTCAGTGTTGTAAAATTTGTTAAGGTTAAAGAGTTATAGCTCCATCTTTGACCCCTCTTTTTTCACTGCGCTTTTGGACAACTTGTTTTCAAATCAATTTTGAAGGGTTAGATGTAGGTTTTTTCTTGGATTAGTGACTCCAGGGTGTATAGGAAATATTAATCTTTCCATTCATAACTTTTGCATCAAAAAATTCATCAAGGAAGGCCTCTAAATCATCCTCCAAAGTTGTTTCTCTTCTGCTACAATTTGTTGCACTTCTGTCACAGTCGCTGCGCTTCTATGTGTGACACATTTTTACCGTATAAATAAATGTTAAAAGTGAAATGGGTAAATTTAAATGGTAAACAGATGTGTTAAATTTAATTTTGATTTTTTTAAGGTTAATATCTTGTAATTAATGACTTGAGAGATAAGCTCAAGTAGTTTAGATACAAGGGGAAAGTTGTTTCTAACTCCCCTAGCTTTTGGTATGGTTGGTGATATTCTTGTGATCTGATCCTAGGAGGAAGGATTAGACCCCTCGGATGGGGAAAGTTGGTTTTCCATCTATATGTAGACTCATTGAAGCCAAATCAAGGGTGGGATACTTGGTAATCATAGTGTGGAGCTAGTGTACACTATTTGACAAAAATAATATAAGCATTTGCAGCTATAATCTTGGGATTCCTATGGTATTCTTATTAACAGTGTTTCTTCTTAGTTTTATCATCAGTTTGAATGTTTATCTCTCCTTGAAACCATATGTATGCTTTCATGTGATCATCTCATTAGTTTTTAAGCAGAATTCATAATTTGTATCCTTTGTTTTGATGAGATCTTCATGTTTGTGTTCCATTTCTTATAATGAATGAATTCATAGTCATATGATCATTTTGATCCTTAATTTTTCAACCCTATACCACAATGAAAGCCCAAATATGTCACTAAAAATACCTATCTTGCCTCATTTTTATCCCTGCAAATGACAATTTGAAAACCCTGACCTAGTTCCTAGATCTATGACCTTGGTCCAGCAAACCTAAAAACTCAAAACCTCACTGAGCTGAAAACTTAACCTAATATATTTTTCCTTCTCCAGTCACCTTATTGGTTGTGATCATAGAGAGAGCCCTCTCTGGTATGGTAGGGCTAGCTACCAAATCAAAATTTTGGTCTGTGGTTACCTCTTCAGTCTCCTTTTCAGCTTTAGGAGAACTGTGGGAGTGATAAGACAACACATATGAACTTTGTGGTGAAATATTATCAAAATTGATAGAGGGGTATGCAAGAGTGTACAACGATAACCTTGACAGACATAACACCTAATGCTTGCAACATTGTCTATAGGATGGACAAATTATGTTTCTTTTTCCAAATATGTAAAAATAGTATATTACAGTTTAATGAACACATTTTCCTATTGTTATATATGGTTTTATACTTTATCAAAAAGAATTCCAAGACTTTACAAGGTTTTATAATTCAGTGAAACATTCGCCAAGATTTTACAAGAGTTTATAATTCAGTGAAACATTCACCAAGATTTTACAAGAGTTTATAATTCAATGAAAGATTCGCCAATGTTTTACAAGATTATATAATTGACTAAATGATTTGGCAAAAAATTATATATACATATTATATTATTGATAAAATAACCTTCAATTTTTCCTATGCATCATGGGATTCACCCACTTATTATACATACAAATTTAGCGGGGGTTCTTAAAATCACCCCTGAATACATGTGGGATACACTAAGATCTCAACATTGTAAGAAATGATTGAGAAACCTCCCATTCATAGGGGCTCCCCATACATCTCCATTCAAATCATCAAGCTCATAAGTGTTGTTGTCTTGAACAGCCAGAATCTGAAAAGGTCCCATCAAAAGATGGCTAAACTGGCCATGTTTCCCTTTGGCTTCTCTTCTGGCATCCCATTTCAAAACTAGATCTCCGACAGAAAAATTTATTTCCTTTTCTCTCTTATCAAAAATATTCTGCATCCTCTCTTGATGTTCTTGCATTTTAACCAATATAGACTCTCTTTTATGTTGAACCTCTATGATTTGATGAATCCTTCTTTGCACATTATTTGTTTCTTCTTGCTAATCTTATAGAAACTTCATCACTAGAAAGGTAAGATGTATTGGGAACCCTGCATTTTCCCCATACACTAACTGAAAAGGAGAATTTCCAATGGATCTCTTTGTACTTATTCGTACATCCCATAAATCATACTTAAGGTGAGAATACCACAATATCTTGTTCTATGAGAGAATTTTTTTGATGATTCTAATCAGGCTCTTATTTGATGGTTGTGCTAAGCCATTTCCCTATGGATAATATACAATAGAATGTCTAAGTTCGATGTTATAATCTTGACAGAATTGCAACAAATTAGTAGATTTGAAGGATTGTACATTATCAATGATGATATTTCTAGGACAACCAATCCTTGCTAATATATTTTCATTCATAAATTTTATGATGACAAAATCAATGGTTTCTCTTGTTGGAATAGCCTCAACCCATTTTGTAAAATAGTTTGTGGCTGTCAATATACATTTGTGTTGGGCATTGGAATTTGTATTTATCTCCCCAATGAAGTCTAATCCCCACTGTTGAAAAGGTTCTTCCACCTTATTGAGGGGTCTGAGATACCTTTCACTCAACAATAGGAGCCAAACCTGATTAAGAGGCCCTATTAGACTCATAAGTGTTTGATGAGTGGTAAGATTCTCCAAATTTGCGATCTAGATGGAATTATCGACGGGATTTAATTCTGATTTCTAGATATTTCTTTTCTGTTAAACCTTTCCTCGAGCTACGCAGTTCTCTTTTTGGTTCTTTTCTAACATTTATGAAAAAATAAAGATAAAACTTTAAACTAGATGACAAAGGGAAGCTAATTATGTGTTGGGGGGAGTCTGGGTTGCAGGATAACCTTTATACATTAGCATGCAGAGGAAGAAGGTATAAACTACTTCAAAATAGAAATAATACCATTTTGATTAGTAGACATTCAACATTGTCTGAGATAATAGTTACAAAAATAAATATACACGTGACAATAATTTAGTGCAAGAAAAAGTAATTTTCAATGCTCTATTATCAATCACAGGTTAACACAACCGATTTCTATTCATCAACGAGAATAAAATAATTGTTACAACATTACAAGAAAAATTCGAATAACAGATACAACAACTCTTACTCAATACAACAACAAATATTGAATCCGAAGACATAGGTAGTCCCCCTCGGTCCAATCCGATTCACACCTCAAATGAAAGAAGTGTCTTTGGTTCTAAACATAACTTGTTTATTAAAATAACTTGCACAAAAATAGTTCTCTTACAAAATTTTAGAAAAGTATTTCTCTCCAAAACCATNACACAAGGTCGATTCCCCTATTTATAGAAAAAAACTAAACTAAAAATAATTACTAATGTTGTGTTAAGCTAAGAAAACACCATGTGGCGTACTTTATCTATCTATTTTATTTTGCTTCTCTTTTGATCATCTGGTGCTTTACTGAAGTGGATTTTTCCTCTTGTATTCTAACCATCTATAGAAGAGATCTCCGCATGTATTTTCATATGGGACCCTATGTTGATCCATCAACGCGGAGAGGACCTCCTTCATCTCAATTGTTTGTTCCTTGTGCTTGATTAGTTTGACACTCAAGCATTGTAAGAATGCGAGAGATTTTATCACAGGCTCCATGAACTTATTCACTTGACTTGGGATCATGCTTGAAACCTATGAAATCTCCGCTTCGTACACTTATTCTTGCTTTGCATGCCACTTAACTATGTCACGTAGATTGGAAAAATATTTCGGTGGACCAAATTCTGGAAATTCGATATTCCTCATTTCCTGATTGATTTTCTCCCAAATTTTCTCACATTATTGCCATCTCTTCTTCATTTTTTTTGGGTTTCCTGGACCATGCTTACCCAGTATTCAGTTTCCTTCCTTATTTGGGTGATGTTGTTGTCTATCAGCACTCGAATGCCATGTTCTTCTATATCTCGACCCTTCTATACTTCATTGATGTATTCTATCCGCTCTAAGGCTTGATTTCTCTTCTCATATCATCATTGCATGTATTTACAGGTTTCCAAACCCATGATATTATCTTCTTGGAAATCCACTATGCGAGAGGTGAAGAGTTCTTTCTCCCTTGTGAATTTCCCATACATCTCTCGAAACTCACATTTCAAGAGTACCACTGCCTGTGTTGAATTTTGGTAATACTACGCTTGATGTCGCATATGGCCCATTCTTTCTTCATGGTAGCTACCTCCCTTTCATCCCCTTTTTCCATGTCTAATGTGGCATCAGTTATGGCCATACCTGCTTCGATTAGATTAGTCATCTTAGCATTTTCTATGTCAAACAACGTTTCCTCTGTGGTTATGAGAAGTGTGGTATCGAGCATGAGCTTCTTTTTCTTGATTGTTATTCTCATCACAAATTTCCTTTTCCTATCATAAGAAATTGCTTGTATATCGACGACTTCATCTACTGGTTCAAGAATCTATTGATATCCTTAGGACAAAGTACTTCCTAGGCTTCCTGCCATATAGATATGTTCCATGGCAGGTTATTTTAATTCCTTAGCAGGAGAGTTTCATGTATACTCTACTTATTTATCCTTATGTTGGTCCTCATAGACTAACTAAGTATTTGCCCTAGTTGGGGAAGTAGGTGAAGGATCGAAATTAAATGGGATTTCGACCATTGAGATGATGATTTATGGCTCCTCTGTTCTTTCTTCTTGTTCACCTATATCCAAGTCATTCTTAGAGTTGTCACCCTGAGGATTTGTTCCCAACTGAGTGGGAAAATAAATGTCAAGATTGTTCCTAGCCTCATGTTTTCCTTCCTGGGGATTTGGGACCAAAACATTGGAAGTTGGAGCAGGGGTTTCCCCTGGTTCCTCCTCTTGTGTGATTGGTACCAGGGCTATGTGTGAAGCTTCTAATCCTTCCTCATCATCATATATGGTGACTAAATATATGTGGACAGTAGGAATACCTGTCTTGGTTTATACTCTTGCTGACCTTCGCTGAGGTGTAGTAGTAACCGACGATCCTGTGTATGGTGGCATAGGGCTTGTGTTTTCTTGGACGACACATTCTTCCAATGGGATTTTATTTGAATTATTTAGTTCTTCCTCCTCGTTTGTACCTACCGGGGTGATTCTCAAAGTTCATATCAAAGGATTGAGTACGGGATCTTCCCCTAATCTTGCAATAGCTCTTTTGACTTCTTCTAGTAATAATATCCCTCTTCTATGTGCCTCGGTTGCCTTTGTTGCTCGGTTTTCTTCTATAACACTAAGAGAGTATTGAGTTGTCTTCTCTATTTTCTCAACCTACTCATCCATAGTCATTGCCTCGAATTTGGTCATATTGGGGTTATCCCTTCTATGGAGCACCTCCTCCCAGTCATGGGCTCCCATCATAAAAATCTCATCTTTGAAGCTATCATGAGCATATGGCCAATATAAGGATACCTGCGACACATGTTGGAGTACTAGGAATTTTGAATCATGCTTGTGAAAACGGCCTATGGGGAATCGATACTCAAGATGAATAAATCCTTCCTGTTTCATCTCTGCAATGTCTTTTACCATGTAAAACCCGATATGAAAACCATAGGGTATGAATACCCTCTTCTTTTCCTTTACCAGAGAGGCATTATAGCCTTGTAAAATGGTTTGGTAACAAATTTCTCCCAAAATGAGATGGTCTGGAACATGAATAGGGAGTAGGTGTGGTGTGCCAATATCCCTGAACACTTTTATATAAGTGTTTTTTTCTTCAAAATACCAATGGCCCACTTTGGAAATCATTTTTTTGGCTATCACTGAAAGCCTTCGGAATTATTTTCTAAATATTATTAAATTGACTCATGTTGTTGGACTAATTAGTAAGTGTGGACACAAACATATATCCCTAGTACCACCTGGAACTAGAACAAGAAAAACATAATATAAGCCTTTTCCTAGGCCCTAATTATTGAATCTACTGGTTAACAAGAGATAGGAAACATACCTTTAAAATGTCTCTTCCTCTTGCCATTGCCATCCTTGCTCCATTCCAATGCCCATGCAATATTGAACCTACAAAGGAACACAAGAAAACAAAGTGAAAGCAATACAATATACTTCAACAAGAACCTATTTATGTCATTAAGGAATCATACAATAAAACAAGAATGGTTTTATGGGAAAGAAACATATTGATGTATCATATTAATAGAAAGTGGAGAATACAACCAAAGACTTGATGTCGCAAGGTCCCCTTTCAACGACCTTTTTCTCTAACACACACACCTTTACTCCAAATCCTTTGAATGAAGAAGATCCACCATGTAGCTTGTAGAACTAAAGAAAATCTCTCAAGAATAATCTAAAGTAGAATTTCTCCATACAAATCTTATCCTATTCAACCTTAGCCTTTTCCATGAGATATCCATCCTTATATAGTGTGAAGGAGAGATGGATGAGGATAATAGGATGATCCCACCAAATCAGAGAAGCGAGTAAGATCCAAACATAAAATAAGTCTAGCCTTAATAATTTTGAACCTAATTCTAGCATATTTTATGAACCTTTTTAATTATTAATAATTTAAACCTAAAACTAGCTTATAATTAAACCAACCTAAGACTAATATTATTTCCCTCAATCCTAGGTTTTACCTCTTTGACAATAAATAACTTTAACTTAAGATTGTATGAACTCCCTCAATTCTAGGGTTTCATCACTAATTTAACCGTAATCAACATAAAATTATTATTATTTTTACCAAAACCTCTAGTCAACCCTAATTTTCTCCTAAAACTAGGGTTTCACTCAACCAAGCGTATCTCCTTCACCCGCCTCATCACTATTTAATAAAGGCTCTTCTCTTACTATTTTTCTCAGACTTTTTTGTCCTGATGATGGATCCTGCTATGGATCCGAAACGTCGACGACAAGATGTCATCAACACTGTGGATTTTCCGGCAAATGAACATAATTTTCACCGCAGAAACTTAAATGAAAAGATCCAAACTGTTCGGAGGCCACCTCATCTTCTAGAAATTTCGTGAAGTTTGACTTTTACTTAGATTTTGGCATCGTCGCACCCTAGGTATAGTGCAGCCTGCAGAGACGTCGCAGTCCAGCTCTAGAGTAGGGGGTGACGATCAGACATCGTCGTAGCCCATGCATTTTGCAGGGTGCAACGACCTTCCTTAATAGGGTTTTTTAGAAGGGAAAGCCAATCACTTTCCTCATGGAGAAAGACTCTTTTATATTTTCTGGGAACATGAACACATGTTGTCAGTGTATCACTGGGGTGACCAAAATAATGTGTAACAAAATTCCCCCCAAAGTATGAAGTTGGAACTCTTGACAACTGAAATACTTTGTAGAATGTGTGTGTCAAACAAGGAGCACATCGATCGAGAACCTGCAAACAATCAAGCATCAACATAATAATATACCATTTTCCGAGGTAGGCATTCCCATACTCAAATTTCAACTATCAAGTGAGTCATGGCCACTAAATATACACTGTGGATCCATGTCATTGGGAATCGGCATAGCCACCGGGAATACACAGTGGATCTATGCCCTAAAGAATTCAAAATTTGGACATAGTGAGTCTGGTACTTATCTTTGAAACGGTAGTAATTCCACCAACCACGTGAAGGCCTTCCACAAACCTCCCAGCCTTAGACCATGATTCTCATAAAGCTCAATAGTGGGTCACCCCTGAGCTAGGACTAAGCTCCACCCCAAGGTAAGGAATCCTAGGCTAGGATGAGATTATAGGGGAAACAACACAGAATAACTGGAAGGATTCTTCCCAGGATGCCATCTTATGCCCACTACTCCTGGACTCTCATTCCCCACATGCATGTTCCTCCTGGGAGTATACACCTTCACAATCATAGTCCATCGGTGCTACACCTCCCTCTCTGGGTATCGACAATAGGACGGATCAGGAAGTCTCAGAGCCCGAAGTTGGTGCTGGACACTCTCTAGAAGAAACCACTTCCCAGCAAACTCTCTCACCTGGAGAGAGTTGTTCACAGGCCTGACAACCTACCTCTTCCAAAAAAAATCACCTCCCTCACCTAGAGAGAGGTTAGACACAGGCTAAGAATGAACTCACACTAGCCAGTAAGCCACGTGTAGTCCAGCACTGCATGGCCACAACAACCAACTAGGAAAACAGACACAGGCTTCCCAAACAGGCTCAACAATCACGAAATAGACTCATGGTTTTGGTTTCGGGATTGCACAAGGTGTACAGATATCCCACGCACAGGCTCAAACTGTTCAGGCAAGGAATGTATCGGCTTCCTTAGGAATCAACACAGACCTTTTCCCCCGGTTTCATAATTGCACGAGGGTATCTCGCAGAGGCTAGACGGGACTCATGTTCAGACTGTCGACGGTGGAATGGAGGAGGAACCCCCATCACGGCTTAATTCAACAGTTTTTAACTGCATGCACTTGAGTCGACACTTGTCACCCATGAAACTACATGCTTTCCATCAGCATGCGTTTCTCTCCATTTGGAAGTCACTTGTCATTCCAAAAGAACTTAGGATAAAACATATATTTCACATGGTCTTTTTGGAATAATATTAAAATATTATCCCCAAGGACTTCAGCCCCTAGGCTCAACACTTAGCCCCTCTTCCCACCTTCCAGCCCCTAATCTCTTGCCCACTCTGTGGAAGCTTAGTCCCCCATTACTCATTCATCGTGGTCGGTCTGCATGCAACGGTGTTTATATTTTTATTAATGTTCTGCATGATTACATATACAAAAGCAGGCTCTTGGCCTTCAACACTTAGGCTCTCTGGCCTAAAAATCAAATAAGCCCACCAACTTATATAAAATTGGCTCACCAGCCTATAAAACATAATTACAATTCATTTCAGAAACATGATTTTCAATAGGGCTCAGCCTTGGGGACATTACATATCCAGTCTGTGATATCAGGCACGAGGAGCTTGTTTCAACCCATATAGGGATTTCTTCAACTTGCAAACAAAGTCAGGGTTATCTGATAGTTGGAAACCCTCTGGTTGTTCCATATAGACTTCTTATTTTAGATCTCCATTTAGAAAAGCTGACTTGACATCCATTTGATAGATTTTGAACTTCTTATGACAAGCACGGGAAAGAAACATTCTAATAGCTTCTCATCTTGCTATAGGCGCAAATGTTTCATCAATGTCCTGTCCTTCTATTTGAGCGTATCCTTTGCAGACCAATCTAGCTTTATTTCTTACAATATTTCCTTGCTCATTCATCTTATTTTTGTAGACCCATTTTGATCCTATTACATTTTTATCTCCTGGCCTAGGAACGAGTTCCCAAGTGTCATTATTTTCAATCTGGTCCAGTTCCTCATTCATTAATTTTAACCAATTTGCATCTTTACAGGCCTCAATGAAGTTATTGGGTTCCACCATGGATATGAAGGCTATATGTGATTGCTCAGTGTTTTTGATTATCCTTCTCCTGGTTTGTACACCTTTGTCTTTTTCACCAATTATCTGACTTGCAGGATGATTCTTTTGAATAATTCTGGAGGAAGAATTTGATGTTGTCTGCTGATTTGAGTTTACCTGAGTATTTGCATCTTCATCTGACTCAGAGTCTTCTCATTCTGATTCTTGGACCTGTTCAACTTCAACTTCATCTATATCCTTTGTTGTTGATTCAGTATTGTTCACCTCTCTCACTGGAATTCCTTCATCAACATTTATGTCAATAAAGTCAACCAATTTATGAAGCCTCTTATTATAGCATCTGTATCCTTTATTGTTTGTAGCATACCCTAAGAAGATGCCTTCATCATCCCTGTCATCATACTTGCCAAGGTTTTCATTATTATTTTTTATGTAGCACATACTCCCAAAGACTTTGAAGTGTTTGATTGAAGCAGGTCTTCCATACCACAGTTCATAAGGTGTTTTGTCACTGTGTGGTCTCAAGTGGGCTTTGTTAAGAACATGGATTATTGTGTGTATTGATTTTACCCAGTAGGTTTGACCATTATTCTTCTCATTCATCATTGACCTGGCCATTTGTTGCATAGTTCTGGTTTTCCTCTCAACTACTCCATTTTGTTGTGGAGTTCCTGGGATTGTGTATTCTTTCTTTATCCCATGTTTATCACAGAATTCCTTGAAATCACTTAACATAAATTCTCCTCCTCTGTGTGATATTACTACCTTTAACCTCTTTCATGTTTGATTCTCAGTTAAAGCCTTAAATATTTTAAATTTCTCAAATGCTTCAACTTTTTCTTTGATAAAGGAAACCCAAGTAAGTCTGGAATAATCGTCAATGATCAACATAAAATAGTTTTCCTTCCATGTGCCTTCCTGTCTTGATGGTCCACATAAATCCATATGAACTAATTGGAGTGGTTTCTCTATTGAAGTAGATCTCTTGGATTTAAACTATGTCCTGGTTAGCTTTCCTACATGACATGGTTTACACACAGAATCTTGTGGCTTTGATATTCTTGGAAGATATTTTACTGCCTCCGGATTTTTGAGCTTGATTAAGTGGTCAAAGTTTAGATGTCCAAGTCTCCTATGCCATAACCAAATTTCATCATGTTTTCTTAGATGAGACTCTTCTCTATCTTATTTCAGCACAAATACATTGTTATATGTCCTTATGCCTTTAGCCACAACTTGTCCTGAGTTTACAGACTTTATTTTGCAATCCTTGGAAGTGAACACAACTTCACATCCTCTATCACACATTTGACTTACACTGAGAAAATTATGTTTCAGCCCATCTACAAGCAGAACATCCTGAGATTTTCCTTTTCCATTACTTAAACTTACCATCCCTTTACCCTTGATTTTCCCTAGAGCATCATTTCCAAAGGTTATGTTTCCTGATTTTCTTTCACTTAGAGATAGAAACTTACCTTTGTCTCCCGTCATATGTTTGGAGCATCCATTGTCAATATACCATGGGTTATTTTGTCTTTGAGCTGATAGCACTAGTCCACACTTGTCATTTTCTTTCTTCTTCCAAACCTTGACATTTTCAGCAGAAGGATTCAAATCTGGCTCGTAGTTCCTTAAGCGACAGTTTGCAGCTTTGTGTCGAAAATTATGGTAGGTGTAACATTCTGGTTCATTGAATAAAGGATCATAACGATTGTTATTCTTAACCCATGCCCTTTTTCCAGCCATCACATGATTCACAGTCTGTGATTGTTTGTTATTCGGTTGTCTCATTCTTTGTTGCAATAGATATATGTTACTTGAGTGTTTTGATTGCTCATGTCTAAATCTTAAAGAACAGTTTACAGCTTTGTGACCAAAGTTAGAACAGAAAAAAAAAAATCCATAGAAAAATCCTTTGTACCTGGAAAATGGTTGTCTTCTTTGAGCAGGTCGATTTCTTTGTTCTACAGTTTTAGTTCTGGTACTTTTTCTTTCACTCTTCCTTGGAGGCTAATTATCTTCCTCTGTTTCTCCATATTTTTTGTTGTCAATGAATGTAGATTTGACAAACTTGATGGAATCTTTGTTTCTTGGCTGACTACAACTTGATCCTTCTTCATAACCCAAACCAGTTTTAAAATTTGGATTCCTTTGCTGATTCAGAATGGTGGTTAATCCTTCTGAGGCTTTAATTCTTGGAAGATTTTGGAGATACAATGCTTTGAACTTCTTCGTCTCTTTTCTGGTCTTTAATACCTCTTCCTCCAATGCTTCACATCTTTCCTTCTTATCTGATAATTGTTGTTTCATAATGTCCTCTATTTTCTTTACCTCTTCTAACTCCACCTTTAGCAGGGTAAAGTCTTCATCATTCTTTTCAAACTGCATCAACAACTATTTTTTTTTTCTTTTCTCAAGTCCGAGTCTTTCAATTTCTTCTAAGGCACTGATTAGTTCACCTTCCATATCAACCACAACTTCTTCATCATTAGCATCACTTCCTGTGCTTTTATTATCATAATCCTCTTTGTCCATAAGCATGAATTCATTTACCTTATCTTCAAAGGAAGAGTCATTGTCTGTGTCTTCTGAAGAGTCATCATTGTTTCCGCATAAACTTTTCCTTTTATCAAATATTTCGGATTTGTGCTTCTTTTCAGCTTCAAAATTTTGATTATGCTTCTTGTGTGGACACTTATATGCAGAGTGATCTATCTTTCCACAATTAAAAAACTTGAAGGGCAACTTTCCTTGATACTTGCCTGATCCTTTCTTTAGTCTTCTCACAAATTTTACTTCAATTTCATCAAGCTCAGAATCTTCATCCTTATCTTCTTTAAATGATGCTTCTCTAGAGGTGGGTTTATCTTTACCTATCCTCATTTCATATGCAGTCAACGTTCCTAGAAGTTGATCAAAAGACAAAGATTTTAGATCATTAAGTTATTCTATAGCAGAGACCTTCGGGTTGAACCTATCTAGTAGAGATCTCAAAATTTTCTGAACTAAAGAGGGTTCCTTATTTTTTTCACCAAGTGCTTTCATTGCATTTACTAGTTCTTCAACTCTCAGAAAGTACTTCCCAACAGTTTCATCCTCTTTCATATTTAGTTGTTCAAACTGTACTCTGTAGGTTTGAAGCTTGGTGTCCTTTACCTTCTCATTGCCTTCATAATTTCTAATGAGTTTGTCCCACATTTCTTTGGTAGTTTCTAAGTGCATAAATTTTACAAATTCTGCTTCTGCAAGCCCACTCAGAATAGCATTCATAGCCTTAGCGTTGAAGCTAAACTCTAACTTGTCATCCTTATTAGCTAGTACAACTGGCTTTACATAACCAATATCTACCACATCCCAGACATCTACACCTAAATCCATTATGTAAGTTCTCATCCTAACTTTCCATAAGGAAAAGTTTGTTCCATTGAATAGGGGGGCCTTATTGGTTGAATTTCCTTCATGGATTGACATGTTTAAGCTTACCAATCTACCTTTCAATAAAAGGAACCTGCTCTGATACCAATTGTTGAACAACTGAGAGGGGGGGTGAATCAGTTGTTACTATGCTTAAACAATTATGCCCATTTTAAACTCTTCACAGAACACTCAATCACAATCACAATCATACAGGGAAGTAAGCACTAGAATATTAAACATCAATCACACACATGAAATACATAGAGACAGATGTTTCCTGAGGAAACCCATAAAGGGAAAAACCTCTTCTTCTTGATATGATAAGTAATCTTTATTTTCTTTACATTATCATTCTTGTGAGCACCAACTCATTGTGAGGCTACCACCTCTGTCTTACAAGATACAACTTGCTGAGAGCACCAACTCTCTAGTTTCTCTAGCACCCACTAGAAGGAAGCACCAACTCCCTGAGTGTTCTGGCACCAACCAGATGGAAGCACCAACTTCTAGTCACACATGCACCAACTTGTATAACAGAGAACAATAGTTCTCCCTTGCACCACCCTTCCACCCTAGTTTTTCTGGTTGTAACCAGATGGAAGATACAACTCCATGTTCTTGAAGAACCCACTTGAAACTCTGACGACACCAATCCTCCCAAGCACCCCCCAACCACCCTGAAATATAAAAATTTGTTACTGAAACTTATTACAGTGATGCAGTGTTTATCTATAGCTTACCAGTCTCATCATTGTACTGCTGCAACGATATGATTTTCCTACATCAGTGTCTCCCTGCTTGCATTCTTCTTTGAGATTTCTATTCTTTGGCTCTGTCTCTGGCACGCACACCTCGGGCTTCTCTATCTTTCTTAGATATGCATTTCTATTCTATGCGCTACACTTCTTCTCTCCTTCAACTACTGCACACAATCTTCTTTTAGCCACATGAATCACTCTCCACAGCAGCAACCTCCTCTTCTCTCTTATGCATATATTTATAATCCTAAGTCCTCTGCCAGATCATACAACTAACTCTTCATCCCGTCTAGCGATTACACTGAGTTTGTTCTTCATTCATGGTCATTATGACGAGACTCTTTGGCTTCTCTGGAAGCTACAGTATTTGACGCTTTTCCATCTATCAATCATCTCTATGATGAGTCTTCATACCACTAAAAGATACCTTGAGACTCTTCAGCTTCTTTGGCAGTTATGTTTCTTGTGAGATCATCATTAGTGCTCATTATGATGAGATTCCTTAGCCTCTATGGTACTCAAGACTCTTCATCTTCTCTATCAATAACCCTGAAGCCTCTTCAAATTATCTGTGTAGAAATAATCAGTGGTTTCTAGAAATTCCCCAGAGATCCTCCGCGCGCTCATGCTCTTCGAGCCTTTTACCCTTTCTGTGAAAAACTTCACAGTGGGCGCTACCTCTTCTAGCTAAGCCCCTTCCTTTCACATGACCAACGATAGTGACCAAGCTCCTAACCAATAGTCATTTCGCGATTTCAAATTTTGGGTGATCAACTATGAGTCACCTTGGTTTTCCTGATTCACAAAACTCTGAAATGGAGCCTAGCACTGCTAGCTCCTTCCCTTCTCTTCTGTTGATGTGACCACTAGCTGTGACCACAGGCCTATGCCAACAGACGCTTCACAATTTCGCACTTCGGGACATTGCGAACTTTGTGAATTCTCTCACCTATCATATCCAAATTCTCGATCCCTGAATCGACGAATTTCTCGAGACCAGATCGACGGTCCTCGACTCCCTTGCAATCAACGACTTAGATCAACTTCATGACTTTGGAAAATAACTTCCTCTATTCTTCTAGATTCTTGAACTCTTGACATCCACGGGTACCAAATCGATGGCTCACGCTCCTCAGTGATCCAATGGTCCATATCTCACTTTCGCGAATTCTGAGTTTGTTCTTCATCATGCCAGATCAACGGTCTAGAACGCTTCCTCGAGCAATGTCTGTGATCATTTTCTGCATTTCAGGATTTTTCATTTCGTGATGTCAAAGTTAGAGAACCTCCCTTCTTTCGAGTCTCGATTCTCCAAAGCCTTATCCAAATCAACGACCCACATCCCTCTATGGTTCAATGGTCCAGATCTCATTGGGATTTTGCGTTTTGTGATATCTGCAATCTGCTCGACATAGTTATCTCGATTCACAATTTTGCAAAACTGCTCATCTGCTGCCACGTGTCCTCTGGATCGAACGGCTCAGGTCATTTCACAACTTCTCATATCACAAGTTTGAGGGGTTCGATCACCTCCTTCCTTTGACCTTTCAGTCAGAAAAATGATGATCTTTCACCACATGTCCTCTGGATCCTACGGCTCAAGTCATTTCGCGACTTCGCATATTGCGAGTTTGAGGGGTTAAATCACCTCCTTCCTTTGACCTTTCAGTCAGCAAAATGATGATCTTTCACCACGTGTCCTCTAGATAATGGATGGTTTCGATGACTTTGGAACTTGTCTCGTGCACTTTCCTTAGGATCCAACAGTTGTTGATCTACACACTCAAATCAATGGTTGAGATTTGATCTCCTCATTTGCACTTCCTCTAGTCACCAGACTCTGATCTAACGGCCCACAACGTTCCTCTATCCATGATCAATGGCCCAAATCTCTCCTCCTCCTGAGCTTCATTTTGCCCAACTTGGAAGAATTTCTAAGTGCCAAAGGCCTCGACCTTTGATCCTTCTGCAAGTCCTGATCATTTGGACCTCGTCTGCGCTTCTGTAAAGCGCAAAGTGTTATCTCTTCTGAGATTTCTCTTCTATGTCTTCATTGTTGTGTTTTCCATGCACACTCTACTTGTAACCCTGTCAACATCACTCTACCAACATCATTGTTGTTCTTGTGCCTTCGACGCATACTCTGATCTTGCCATGACTGACAAGCACACTCAATTTGTGAAGATGCCAACAATCTGTGTGTTCCTTCAAGCAAGTGTGAGGAGCTAATTTGGGAGGTGCATTACAGTCAAGTGGTAGGGAACTTCTATATCAAGAAGATAGTTGTAGTGTTACAAAATCACTTCTACTAGCCAAAACTCCAAGAGGATGTCAATAGGTATATCATATCCTGAATTACGTGTTCCCTAGCCAAACTTTCTACCAAGGAGCAAGGGTTTTACACTCCTCTACCTACCCTAGACAGATGTTTGGATTCCATCTCCATGGGATACATGTTCAACCTAGCTTGAACCAAACATGGCAATGACTATGGATTTGTGGTTGTTGATATGTTCTCTAAGATGGACATTTTGACACCTTGCAAGAAGAGTATCACATCGAAGGTAAATTATAATATATTCTTCAAGTGTGTTTGAATTCATTTTAGGCTCTCGCAAACCATTATTTTCAATAGGGATAGTAGGTTCTTGAGTAATTTTTGGACCATCCTATGGTTAATGATGGATTTCAAGTTGATGAAATTGACTACCTTCCACCCCAAAATAATGGACATGAAGAGGTAGTCAAAATTATTATTTTTCATATCATGATAATGTACAAATCCAAAAATCCATGCACATGGGATGAGATCCTTCCTTATATTCAACATAGGTTCAATAGATCCCTTCGTAGCTCTATTGGCCACAACCCTTTTTAAGTGTGTATGGGGTTCCAACCAACAACCCCAATTAACATATCTATACCCATTTCAATTTGAATATACACAAGAAGAATCCTCTCGTGCTTAGAATGAGACTAATAGAGTGGCCAAATTTTTTGAATGGATCCAAAACATCCAACAACACTTTCATAAAGCCAAAGACAAATAAAAGTAGTGCCACTAAAAGAATTAGGTTCCACACAAGTTTGAAAGGGGAGATAAGGTATGGTTACATCTACATAAAGAGTTCCTCAAAGGACCCCATCAAAATATTTTCCCACTCCAACATGGGCCTTACACCATTTCCAAGGCTATGGGTGAGAATGATTTTGAATTAAGTACCTCCCCTTTCCTTGGCATGCAGCTTGTATTTAGTATCGAGCTACTTTGACCATACTTTCCACCTCTCTTGGAAACCTTAGAGGTGGTCAAGCACTTGGCCCCTAAATAAATCAATCCTAAATACATTGAGTAGGTGATATTTTATTGTATCATGGACACCAAGATGAAGGTAACTCACCAACAAAACATCCAACTCTATTGGGTTGTCAAAGTAGAGAAATTACTTCACCAATGCAAGTGGCTCACTAGGAGTTAGATTCAACATAAGTTTCCCCATCTAATGGAGGAAATTGATGCAATGGGGGAACATTTATTCTTTAGNAGGGGGGGGGGGTGATTTAGGTGGATACTGGTGTCCACCCATCTATTCCAATGACTTAGAATGGTTCCATATCTTGGCAATTTTACTACAATTTTTCAGGTATCTTCCTTTCATTTTTAGCGCTTGATGTCGCACATGCAATATTTGATTTTGGTGGTATAGAAACATAAATCATGGATTAATATTTACAATAACCCAAAAAATCCCTAAATGGAGTTTGTATGCAAAATTTGTGCCCTTGAGAGGTTGAGGAATCAACTATCCTCCTTGGGGCCCGCATTAATTTTTCCACATCATTTCCTAGGGTTATTGTTTTGGATATTTATGGTTTTTTCATCTTATGTCATCACACTTTATGTTAAAAGGTAGTTTTAGCGTCTTGCAATGTTTTCTTATGAATGAATGTAGCTGATACATCTCTCTTCATAGATAAACAATCACCATTCTACCTAAATTGTATTGCTTTGCATTTTACAATCTTTTTCCATTTTATTCATTAATATAATTTGGGTTTCACTTTATTATTGTGCTCTCTACAATATCTCTATGTGTTTCCATCTATATTTCTACCTTCATTTTTCTCTCTACATAATCCAATTCAATTAGGGAAAATAAAAATCGATAAACAAATGCATTATAGGAACACAAGAGAAAAAGGGGAATGGGAAGAATATAATACAAGGTTAGATGGTACAATGGATATAATGTTATTACCCTCTGGTAACTTGTATATTAACACTTGGCAATTTCTTATCTCTAATTTTGTGGGATCTTGTATTCTATATATATTGAGTTTATTTTTCCCTATTTGTTTTACTTTTGTAAATATAAGAGAAGGGACAACACAATGATGGTAGTGAAGGGGCAATATGAGTTAATATGTTTTTGTTCATAATTCATATGAAACACATTGGTGCAAAGATCTTGTCATGGTAAATCCAATAGCATCTAACAAATGTAGCTAAAAATATTAAACATGTAAAGTTGTCCAATTGTGATCAATAATAGTCTTTGTCTTAAGCTTACATTTACTTGATATTTCAAGAAGATGTTGTGATTTCATATAACACATTATTTGTTTGGTTCTTCTTGTATTTTGCATGGAGGTCAATATTGAATTCACCAACAATTGCAAAACAAAAATTCTTGCAAACTAAGTTTGTTTTGGTTGTTGTAGTTGTGTCGATTATTGATAAACACATACAAATAGAGAAAAATATATGTTCATCATGTGAAATGGTAGATACACATAGATATATTTGTTCAAACTAATTTGATCTAATCTGCACAATTTTTTATTTTTTAATAATTGTTGCTTTCCTTTTTATGCAAGCAAGTGTGCCATGGATAGAATATGATATATTCATTTGAATACATTTCTTGGAAACAAAGAATCTTATTATTCATTATGTCCCCATCAAGGAGAATATCATAAATATTTTCTCCCAAGCCATGTGTATTCACAGTTTTAATTGATAGAATATGTATACATGAAAGTGATTTTGGCACATATTTTTGTTCCCATAATGAATTTGTTGTAAGATGATCCATTTCATTTTTTTATGTCAACATGGAAATTGTTATCTATTAGTTTTTTCAAAAGATATATTGTATTCATGATTTTTGCACTCAATAATGTTGTGTTTTCTAGACCATTTGTTATTTAGTTAGGTCAAATGCAACTTTGTCTAGAATGAGGCCTTGAGCTCTATGCATTGTATTGGTGCAAGTTAACTATATTGGGAATTGATTATGTACTATCATTCCTTTATTTTGATGGCTAACAATGGCCTTTAGATGCATACTATCAGTGTCTAAGTTGGTAAGATCTCACTGTCATATAGGTCTTGGAGTTTTCTTATTTGTAATTTGCCAATTGTTGGATTCGAGAAATCTATCCAAACAATATTTTCACCTTATTGTATATTTTCATCATCCCATCAAATAATTCATGAGCCCATGTTCTATATTTTAGTTGTCATCATAGAGCACAACTAAGGCATTTTCTGGAGCAATACTTTTTACTAAAATGTTATTGTGTTCTGATAAGGGGTGGAGACTCCTATGCCATTATCAGATATGTCAACCACATCATGAAATAATAGCATTTATTTAACTTATGATAGGATCAATTGACTATTCCTTTGCACATATATGTTTCTATATAAAAATAAGGGGAATAAGTGATTGAATGGTGGTGGCCTATAACAACAATTGTTTATAATACTCCATTTATTCATTAGTGTATTGGTTCCCCATCATTTTATACAATATGTTAATGAACCTATTATACCTTTGATGCATTGGGTATACAGTTACGAAACATGTTTTTGTCTTTAGAAAAATTTAATGTTAATCTCTCTTTGATTACTGTCAATTGTTCAAAAATCAAATAATATTATATCAACATTGCCAAAATATGAAGTTGGGATATATTTTTGTCTTTCGAAGACTTTCATGTTATTCTCTCTTTGATTACTATCAGTTGTTCAAAAATCAAATAATCTTTTATAGGTTGTGCATGATACAAATCCCTTAAAAATATTATATCAACATTGCCAAAATACGAAGTTGGGATAATCTCTCTTAAAAATATTATATCAATATTGAAAAAATATGAAGTTGGGATATATTTTTGTCTTTTGAAACCTTTCATGTTATTATTGTTGAAATAATGTAACTGAAAAGTGTATTCTAAATGTATTATTCATTAGATCAATCCCCTTTTGCGGATCGATCATGTTGGCTATTGTAAAAGACCAAATCCCCCTTTGCGGATTGGTCAAAACATAATTGTAATAGGCAGAATAAGAAGTTGGCCCCATAATATATTAAAGGGCCCCAGAATATATATTAAAAGTGGTTAGAACCACCCAGAAGAAGAAGTCAGCCCTGCCAGTGAAGATACACCTCTGTCCACACGTTCCAGAGTTGTATAGATAAGGAGGCTAGAGCCTCATTTAGACACACAATCACTTGTCCATTGAGGAGCAAGTCTCGGAGCTGCAGTTGGAGAAGA
>SNQJ01S0053224.1:28478-45414 GCA_010110895.2 Picea sitchensis
AGAGAGAGAGAGAGAGAGGTGTATTCTTGGGAGAGGACTTTCTGTATTTGTTTGAGTTATCTCTTGGAATTTTATTAGCTATCTATAATAAGGAAGTTTTGTTCAGTTTTCTCCCCCATGAGGGTTTCCTAGGATAAATGATGTGTCTCTTGTGATTGTGTATTTCTCAGTGATCCTCTCTTATGCTATTGTTATCTAGTGAATTGAAAAGAACTCTAATAATAGCTTAAACCTTAACATGGTATCAAACTTAAGTTGAAGAGAGCATCTTTCACAAGAGAAAGTGAAAAACGTCACTGTTGTCTTGTCGTACATGCAAATTAGGGATTTTTATTGAAGAAGTATTTCAGCCCCAAAACCATCTAGAAAAGTGCACCCTTCCTCAAGGATCACTTTTGCATCCCCAGCGCAACTTTTCAGTGGCTAGATCTCCCAGAAAGTGAAACCCTAGTTTTCACAAAGTACCAAAAAACCAGAGTACCAGAAGTACTAGAAAACCAAAAGCACCAGTCCAGAAATCCGTTGGTCAAGTTTGAGGGGGTAAACGTTGGATTTTTAGAAATTTGACTGCACCAGCTTACTCGCCTCAGCTCAGTGCATCTATCCCCTAGATCAAAATTTCAAAATTTAAAGTTTGAAAAATTAGGGTTTCCTCATAAAACCCTAAGTTGCAGTTGCAGTTGCAATCTCAGAACCAGTTGCAGTATCAATTGTAGTTGCAGTATCAGTTTCATTTGCAGCTGTAGTACCAGTTGCAGTCACCCTTGAAGTTCTTAAGAGTTGGTGATCATTACCGCTACTACCAAATGGTGCCTCTACTTGCAAATGTTGTCAGAGGTATGTACTCACACATGTTTAAACAATTAAGCTTTAAAGGGTATTTGTAGGAGAAGGGATATATTTCCATAGATCTAGAAGGATCTCAAGATCCAACACATTCAGAGGAATGATGCAACCCGGGTGTAATTATTCTGATATGCATCTATTTGTTATGACATTATTTTGATCAATGTTGCATGTTGTAGCTATGACCATCATTCTAACCTTTGATCAAATTCTGAGTCAAGGTATTAGATGGATTAAAAGTTGAGATCATAGAGCTTATCTTGTAACCCAACCTTCTATCAAGATAGCGTATTGTCTCAGTACAGAAGATGGGTTGAAGAAATCACTCGTCATCTTGAGTGAAGGAGACTTGGAAGAAAAGACAAGCACTCATTCTTGAGGACAAGGATCCAGGTCCCAAGAGAAACCTCATGTGTTAGTTCCAGGTTTCCATGAAGGAATGTTCGATCACAACACTATAAGAGTGTTGACCTCATTTCGTATTGTATCTCTTACTTTTGATCTTTTCTTTTGACAAGCCACAAGTGATAGCTCTAAAGGACCTACTATGATGATTATTCATGCTATTGCTTTATCTAATATTATCAAAAGGATATTATTCTTGCTTGTTGTTTTCTTGACCTTGTTCTAGGTCACAGGTAATAACCCTGAGGAAGCTATAGTGAAGGTTGCAGAAGGCAATGTATTAAATAAGACATGAAGTAGACTATGTACATGACCATATACACTCATGTACCAAAGATGATGAAGAAGAAGCTATCTCTTGAGATTCAGAATATCTCATATGAAGATTGACTGAAAGGAATAGAAGACTCCAAAAATGTCTGAACACTAGAATGGGAAGCAAAAATCAAATTGGTATTCAACACCAAGTATACCCAGTAAGAGATGATAAAGTCCTTATAGAATCAGAAGAAATCGAGAGTAAGCTTGATCTCAGAAAGTATCATATGAAGAGTCAACTTCCATGATCAGGAGACAGATGTCATGAGAAGACTAGATCATAGCTTCATAAACTTCTAGGAGATAAGAAATCTCCTGGGAAGAATCCTTTGTTTCAGTGACAAAGAAGGAATCTGGTCAGAAAGACTAGGATATGGATTCTTCCATGAGAAGATAAGTCAGTATTGACTTCCAATATTGATCTATACAGATCAAACATGTTGCAGATGTACAAAGCCTGATATATGTCCATAGGATTCTCCCAGAAAAAGGGAGAAGACTATGACGAGACACTTATTGAAGAAATAGTTCCAGTATTTATGAAGACAACCAGAACAACCATGATTCATATATAGTATGAGATGCAGGGGGAGCAATCCCCATACTTAAAACTAAGTGGCAGTTGGTGCAGTAATCTAGTTGGGTCATGGAGACATGACTACAATGAAAGATAGAGTTACCTCCATGAAAGAAGAAGAGTTATCTTCAGTATCAATTATTGAGCCACTCTTAGTTTCAGATGAAACTGTTGTCATGATAAAATAAGAGGAGTTTCTCTCAGATTTTAGTATCCACAGTGAGAATGAAGCAGCCATTCTCAACCTCAGAGCAGCTGCAGGTGTAGAATCCCAGATTCCAAAAGGAATAGTTACAGAGAGAGTATAGGACATACTCCTAGATAGTGAGATAGATAATTCCTTGCAAAAAGTACATAGAGCTAGCACATGATTGTGCAGATTGAGTTGCAGCTGAGCAAGTGTACCAGATTGGTACAATGTAATGAGAAAAAATGATTTGAATATTGAAGATAGAAAAACTCATGTCTTCCAGTTGAAGAAGGATCTGTACGTGTTGAAGCAAGCTCCTAGAGCTTGATATGGCAGAATTGACAGTATCCTGACGAGCTTGGGATTTACCCAGAGTAAAACAGATTCTAACCTCTACTTCAAGGTTATGAATGATGAACCGGTGATATTGTTGTTGTATGTGGATGACTTATTCTTAACTAGAGAAGAAAATCTCATCACCAAGAGTAACAAGAAGTTCGCTGCAGAATTTGAGATGAAATACCTTGGCCTAATGCATTATTTCTTAGGTCTTGAGGTATGGAAGAGCCCAGAGAGAGTATTCCTTAACCAAAGGAAGTATGCAGTCAAAATCCTGAAGAGATTTGACATGTTGGAGTGCAAGTCCATGAATACACCCATGGAAGCGAAGCTGAAGCTATTGGTCGACACTTCGTCAGAATTGATTGATCCCATGTTTTATAGACAGATCATTGGATCGCTGATGTACCTGATGAACACCAGACCAGATATTTGTTTTTTCTTGAACACTTTGAGTCAGTTTCTGGTAAAACCCAGACATGGTCACCTAGTTGTTGCAAAACATGTGATGAGGTACCTTAAAGGTACATTAGATTGTGGTCTCAGCTATGATGGAGATCATGATTTCACACTGAGTGGGTACATTGATTCAGATTGGGCTAGAAATGTCTCTGACAGGAAAATCACTTCAGGATGATGTTTCAGTTTGGGATCAGCCATGATCTTATGGTAGAGTAGGAAGCAATCCAACATTGCTCTCAGTACAGTGGAAGCAGAATACATTGTTGTGTGTTCTTCCAGCTGCGAAGCTATATGGCTTCGAAAGTTGTTGACTGATCTATTCGACCTAGAGATGGAAGCAACCACGATCCTATGTGACAACCAGAGATGCATAAAAATGACAAAGAATATTGTATCTCATGACAAGTCGAAGCACATAGAGACCCAATATCATTACATCTGTGACATGGTATAGTCTGAAAGGACCTCCCTCGAAAGGGGGAGTAGTGTTGTGTTGAGATATGCTAGTCTAGCACTGTGCTTCCAGCTTAATTGTTGTGATGTAAAGCCAGTCTAGTACTATGATTCCAGCTTAATCGTTGTAGTGAGATATGCCTAGTACTGTACTTCCATCTTAATTGCTGAGATGTAAAGCCAGTCTAGATTGTTGTGTTGAGATATGCCTAGTACTGTGCTTCCAAATTAATTGATGTGACGTAAAGCCAGTCTAGATTGTTGTGTTGAGATATTCCTAGTACTGTGCTTCCATCTTAATTGTTGTGACGTAAAGCCAATCTAGATTGTTGTGTTAAGATATACCTAGTACTGTGCTTCCAGTTTAATTGTTGTGACGTAAAGCTAGTCTAGTATTGTGCTTCCAGCTTAATTGTTGTGATGTAAAGCTAGTCTAATACTGTGCTTCCAACTTAATTGTTGTGACGTAAATCCGGTCTAGATTGTTGTGTTGAGATATACCTAGTATTGTGCTTCTAGCTTAATTTTTGTGATGTAAAGCCAGTCTAGTACTGTGATTCCAGCTTAATTGTTGTGACGTAAATCCAGTCTAGTACTATGCTTCCAGCTTAAATGTTGTGACGTAAAGCCGGTCTAGTACTGTGACTCCAACTTAATTGATGTGTTGAAATATACCTAGTACCGTGCTTCCAACTTAATTGATGTGACGTAAAGCCAGTCTAGTATAGTGACTCCATCTTAATTGTTGTGTTGAGATATGCCTAGTACTATGCTTCCAACTTAATTGTCGTGACGTAAAGCCAGTCTAGTACTGTGCTTCCAGCTTAAATGTTTTGATGAGATATGCCTAGTACTGTGCTTCCAACTTAATTGTTGCGACATAAAGCCAGTCTAGTACCATGCTTCTAGCTTAATTGTTGTGACATAAATCCAACCTAGTACTGTGCTTCCATCTTAATGGCTATGATGTAAAGCCAGTCTAGTATTATGATGTGACCAGCCTCGTGCTATGATGATGTGTTGCCAGCCTCGTGCCATATTTCCAGCCTCGTGTTGTGATGATGTGTTGCTAGCCTTTGTGTTGCGATACTGCTTCTTTTGATGTTGTATCAGCCTTGTGTTGTTATAGATGATGATGATGTATTAGTGTTATACTAATCCATGTTGATGCAGTTGATGATGATGATTCCACTTCAGCCTCTTGCTGAAGATGATGATGATGATATTATTTCAGCTTTAATGTTGAAGATGATGATGATGACATTACCTTAGCCTCATGCCGATGAGTATGATGATGCTACTCCAGCTCCATGCTATGTTGATGATGCTACAGCCTCTGTGTTGTGTTGATGCTGAGAAAAACTTCGGATGATTTATAGATATTCCAGTCAGTGTTCCAAGATGTTTTTGATAATGTTGTCCTCTCACTCACCTAATGTCGTTGATGATGTTTCCCTCTCTCTCACCTGATGTTGTTGTAGAATACCCTTTTTGTTAAGGGGGAGTGTTGAAATAATGTAACTGCAAAGTGTATTCTAAATGTATTATTCATTATATCAATCCCCTTTTGCAGATTGATCATGTCAGCTATTGTAAAAGACCAAATCCCCTTTTGCAGATTGGTTAAAACATAATTGTAATAGGCAGAATAAGAAGTTGGCCCCATAATATATTAAAGGGCCCCACAATATATATTAAAGGTGGTTAGAACCACCCAGAAGAAGAACTCGGCCCTACCAGTGAAGAGACACCTTCGTGCACACATGCCAGAGTTGTATAAATAAGGAGGCTAGTGCCTCGTTTAGACACCCACTCACTTGTTCATTGAGGAGCAAGTTTCAGAGCTGCAGTTCGAGAAGAGAGAGAGAGAGAGGCACATTCTTGGGAGAGGACTTTCTGTATTTGTTTGATTTATCTCTTGGCATTTTATTGGCTATCTATAATAAGGAAGTTTTGCTGGGTTTTTTCCCCCATGAGGGTTTCCCACGATAAATGATGTGTCTCTTGTGATTTTGTATTTCTCGGTGATCCTATCTTATGCTATTGTTATCTAGTGAATTTCAAAGAACTCTAATAATAGTTTAAACCTTGACAATTATCTCTTTGATTACTATTAGTTGTTCAAAAATCAAATGATCTTTTATAGGTTGTGCATGATACAAATCTATTAAAAATATTATATCAACATTGCCAAAATATGAAGTTAGGATATTCTTTATTTTGTGCAATGTTTTGTTAATTTGGTCTATGAATGTTGCATGTTCAATGGAGGCTTTGTCAATGTTATAGAAGTTTTTTCCACACCCTATGCATCATGCTTTGGTGGCCTAACCTTTCCCTCTACAGACTCAATTTCCCCATTTTTCTCATTCAAAAGTCAAAAATTCAAAATTGTGTACATATGCATGGGCTATAGTTATACATCTTGCGTATATGCAAGTTGCTCTATTCCAGCCCACGTACATCAGGTTTTGTATTCAAAATTAAAAATATTTCATATTTTCCATGCCAAGTCACGGGATCCATGATTCTTGTCCCTTAATATGATGGAAACGCTCTGATGTGACCCTTAAATTCCCTTTGGAGGACATAAATTGAGCCATATACAAGCCTTGAAGAGAGAGAAAAAGTTGAGAGCAAGTACACTTTGGAGAATTTTTTCCTCATATTTCATCCTTGAGTCTGCATCCCTTAGTCCTTTAATTATGAACTCTCCTTATGTTCAGCCCCCAAGCTCTCCCTATCCTGTGAAGGAGGAACCCAATTACGCCTAGAACTTGTGAGCTTTCCTTGTGGAGTATTGAAGAGGTGAAGGCCCTAGTGGAGGGACTTAGTTTCTTGGTTTCCACGAGTTGTTGATATAGAAGGTTGTCACCTATGTACTTTTGTTTATTATATTAATATAAATATTTTTTTCTTGTCCAATTATATGTTGCAAATGTTTATATTATTTTCCATGGGTAAATTTTCTATACATGTTGATGGATTATGCTAGTTTATATGATGATATTTCATACATTTTCCATATTCATGTGTATCTTAGATGTTGAGGACAAGTTGTAGGTATCAAGCATTGGATTGTGAGTTCAACTGTGGTCTCATACAAATGTCTGGAAGAGGTAGGATTATATCCTTTATTTTGTTAGCATTTCCATTTATCTAGCATATTTGAGATTTGAGTTGATTTCTTGGTGTCGTTATGTATGTTGTGGTCCTACCCCAAGCCATAGAGATTTATTCCTTGTAACAGTCAACGAAAGAAACATGTAGTTGTTGGAATTTTTAAGTGTATCTAATTTCTCACTTTTTAGTTAAATATATTGTGTCTTGTTGAAAGGCATGTAAAATATAGAATTCAATGTGGCTCGCATTTCATTGAATGTTGCCTTTCTTGTGTACGATGTTATGATTTTTTTATTTGCAATGGTTAAATTCTAAGGAATGTTATAAAAATGTAGCAAATTTTAGAATATTTATTTTGCATTAAAATTTTTGCCAATATCAACACCTCCTAAAAAAAAAAAAGAGTGGTGTGTTTGGGTCCTTTGTTTTCTTGGTGATTATATTTTTTACTATCCTTGCTTATTCTTTGTTCAATTGTTGACTCATGTTGTATAATTATACAATATTTAATAAACATTATAGTTGTTTTATAAGTTGATAAGGTCTTTCAATTAAGAGATTTATGTTGGATGTCAAAATTTATATCCTGGTCTTCATAATGCTTGTTTATATTTGAGACTATTTTTCCAACAAATGCTTGTTTATATTTTATTTCATTTATACTAAACAAATTCTTATCTCTTGTTTCAAGTGAAATTGTTGCATATTCATGAGATTCACCCCGTGTTTCAAGTGTTTATACTGATTTTTTTCTCATTGAGTTGTATGATGTCTTAGAATTTTGTGTAGGCATCCTTCCAACTTGGGTGATGGTGCCTAAAAACATGTTCATCAATATAATAGGGGTATGATACATCAAACGACATCTCTAATAATTGGTAGTGTCTTTATGTTCATTGTATCTTATGTCTCAAATGGCATATTTTTTTTTGGCATTTTTCCTTATTGCCTTTGTTTGTGTACATTTCTATGAAGTCTACCAAGCATATGTGCTCAATAGCTTCAGGCTACCAGTCATAGTAGTCATAGTGATCAATGATCGATGTAAAGGTGACATATTCTGGATCATCATGCTTTCATTCTATTTCTATATGATTCTTTAGTATAAATTATCTTCGATATTGAAGGAAAGTGTTAGTAAAAACACATTTCCTCCTTAAGTTAGTATTCAATGATAAGGAAAACACAATGTACACAACTAGGTGTGCATACATTTGTTGCAAGTTTACGAATTGTTTGGGCAATATCAACATCTTTCTTTTGATGATATTCGCATATACATTTGAATGGTGATTTTCTAGTCCCATCAATTTTTGTCATGTAATAGATAAAATATGTTCTTGTAGATTTATTATGAGTCAAGTAAAAATTGTGCATATGTGTTCATATTCCAAATTCCTGTGTGCTTTTAAATATACATATATAAACAAAACATGAGACTAAAATTTGGCAAGGTATATGAGCATTCAATTTCAATATAGAAAATATCTGAAATAAACTTTGTAACTAAAGAACTTTTATATGTAGATATAAATCTTTAACCAGAGCATAAGAACATGGTGTTCAACAAAGTTTTTGATTTTCCAATCTCGAGATTATTAAAATATTATCTCATAATAATATAATAATGATTGAGGCAATGTTTTCTTGTAGAAATAGTTAGGTAATAAAATACCATCAAGTGTAACCTCCTTAATTGTCTATCAAAGATATAAAATGCCCACACTAGGCTTTAGGTCATATACTCTCATAAAAACCACTAATGTGTGACAAACATTTGCATACTACCTTGAAATCAAAACCATGGTTTCTTCTAGTAAAACCTTCCAATGTTGGGTTCTTAGAAACAAATATATATCATATTTCAAGTTACATTCGAGGATTAAGGATGGTGTAGAGGAGGCATTTTCTGCAAGATCCATGGCTAACCTATATTCTTCTAAACATTGGGTACTTGTTTTGGTATTTGTAGCGTCCCCAACATCCAAGTTGAGCCATGAAACACAAAAAATTGACTTATGTCACTACTGAATATTTGAATTTCTTTGATTTCTTCACATTACATATCTAATACCTTTTAATGATTTCCATACCCTACATATGTGATGAATATGCAATTCACACATAAATATGTACAATTAATTCATAACATAAGAAACACAATTAATCACACATAAATCATTCAATCGCATAAAATACACTTATATTTTAATTAAAATCACCAATTGATTACAAACCTTGGGCATTCCTCCCAACCATAGACTATGTTGTTCATGCACTTTCAACAGTAGGTCACCCCGAGATGAGGCTATGACTCCACCATGGAAAAGGCTACCTAAGACAAAATAATGTTTGATAGACAACAAAATAAAATCCAGGCCCATGTGCCAACTCTAGAAACAATTCCCAACTCACAACCTCTCATTCCCCACAGCCCATCCCACCCAAGGAAGTGTACCCCTTCTCTGCTCAATAGTCCTTCAGTTGTCTCACTTCCCTTTCATGGATTCACTAATAGGTTGGTCAGGGAGTCTCAAAGATTCATATGGAACACACAGTTGCTCTAATAATTCAACACCCACTATCCCATCACATAGGGAAAAACTATTCCCAACAATTCTCTCACCCGAAGAGCTTTCTTCATAGGCCTAACAACCTATTTCTTCAGCCCCAAACGACCAAGGTTTATAGGGTAACCAACATCATAGATCTACCCTCCATCTCATGTACAAATGATGGAATGATTGGAAAAAGAATGATAATTACACTAATTCTCCACATTATATATGCATGTGCCTAACTTGACACTTGGCACTCAAAGAACCACCTTTTGCTCCACTTGGTGATTCCTTCCTCCCTCTTAGGAACTTAGGATAAAATATAACATATGAATATTTTACTTAGGAATAATATTTTTGTATTCTTTGGCTTCAGCCCCCTTGACTTAGCCCCTTTTCTTAACACCTCAACCCCACTTCCCTCTCATGGAGTCCTAGCCCGCCATGCTCTTTTTTCATATTTGGTCTGTAGTAGAGATGTATTTTATCAATATAATTGAGTGTGATTACAATTTATATTTTTTAGGCTCGTTGGCCTTTCAACTCATGGCTCCCTAGCCTAAATCACACAAGCACTCTGGCCTCAAAACATATATACATAGGCACTATGTCCCAAAACATCTGACTCACCATCCTATAAAGAATATGTACATTTACAACTGGGGTTTGGCCTAGGGGTGTTACATTCCCCTCCTCCTTATTTATGTACTTTACTTAGTGCATTGTATACACATGTACAAGAAAAATTATTCAAAATGCTTATGTGGGTACTCCTCCAGCATGACATCCTCATGCTCCCACGTTGCATTTTCATAATTGTAATAGGTCCAATGGACCTTTACTAGCCTTATTTCTTGATTCTAGAGCAGCTTGGATTTATTTTTCAATATGCACACTGACTGAACTCGAAAATCACCTTCTTGTCCCACCTATATCACATTCCAATCAATTACTTGATTACCATCAAGCACATACTTTTTAAAGAAAGACACATGAAACACATTGTGTATGAACATAGATGCAGGAAGTGCAAGCATGTATGCAACAAGAAGAGTCCTTTCTAGGAATTAAAATGGTCCAAAATATCTTGCTACCAGCTTTGGACAGTTCCCCAATTTAAGTGAACTCTTCTTAGCTTTCACATTTAAGAAAAAATGACCACCCACTTTAAATTCTCATTGTGTTCTGCCTTTGTCTCCATAACTTTTATTCCTATCATGTGCAACCTTTAAATTCTACTTATTTTCACCATTTGTTATTCCATTTATCTGAGTAATTCTGGCCCAACCACCTCTCTATTTGTTGAGTTGTGCCACCTCACTGGTGTGTTTCACTTTCGACCATATAATGCTTCAAATGGGTTCATCTTTCAAGATGCCCAATACCCATTATTATAACAAAATTCAACTAAATGTAAATAATCTTCCCATTTTGATGGTTTATCCATCACATACATTCTCATCCTATCTTCAACCACCTGATTGACTCTCCCTATTTTCCCATCTGCTTCTGGGTGATGTGGTGTGCTAAAATTCATATTTGTCCCAAATTACTTGAATAACCCCTTCCAAAAATTTGATGTGAACTTGGGATCTTTGTCAAAAACAATTTCCTTAGGCACACCATGTAGCCTGGAAATTTTTCTCATGTAAATATTTGCAATTTTAGGTTCCTTGTGAGTGAGCTTTACTGGAATAAAATGAGAATCTTTGCTTAGCTTATCAACCACCACCATGATGGAATCATGCTGCTTCACTATTCTGGGTAGCTTGGTAATAAAATTAATTGTCACAACTTCCCATTTCCACTCAAGTATGGGAAATGGTTGTAGCAATCCAGCTAGATGTTTGTTCTTATCCTTTACCTTCCAACATTATATACATATGGATATATAATCAACCACTTATTTCTTCATACTTGGGAAACAATATTGGCTCTTTACATCTGTAATTATTCTCTGGTATCCTGGGTACCTAGCATAAGGCACATTATGCATTTCTCTTAGCACCATATTTTTTATCTCTTGATATTTAGGCACATATATTATTCTCTTGTACATTATGATGCAAACCCCCACCTGCTCCCTAGGGTCCATGTGACCTCCCTGTCCAGGATCGTTTGAATTCGAGAGTTGGATCAACTCTCGGGCTTCTATTGAGCCCTCAAAATATTATACCATAGGCTTTTTTCTTCTTCCCTGCATGAAAAAACACAATTGTGAGGATCTGAGCACTCCATCAGAGTCTTACAAGTGATCTTGGGCCAAACCATGGGCTAAAATCTCTTTTTCCTGAAAAATTCGGGACTTCAGAGCTCTCGGACTTCGGGAGTTTCAACCGGGCTGAATGATGTTCCTCTTGAATGAAAAAATGATGGAGCGTCAGACCACAACAAAGATAAACGGTTCAAAATTAATCTGGGCTCCAGGACTTCGGAGCCTTCCACTGCACAACACCCCAAATATTCTAGAGTGCCAAGTCTCCGAACTGTGGGATCTATCTCCACATGTCCCTCCTCGATCAATGGTTGAGATTAACTCTGGGTATCGGGCCTTCGAGAGTTCTCAACTCCAAAAAACTTATTCCTTGAATCCTCCAGAGTGCCAAATCTTCGGACTCTCAGATCTAGTGCCACCTATTCTCTTGTTCAATAGTGAGGATCTACTTAGGTACTTCGAAGCTTCGATAGTCTTGAACACTTTGCACCTTTGTTCTCTCGGATGGTCGGTCTTCCAAACTCATAAATCCACTCAGAAAACTACAAATAGATAGAGAAGTATATATAATTCCTACAAAGGAAAACATACATGCATCCATGGAATTCATAAACACATAGAAAACATTCAGAAACAAACATTCATCATATTGATAAACACACATTGATTTATATGTAGGAAAAACTACTCTTTGTATTAATATTGAAACGTTATTTACAATGTACGCAAGGCTAGACTACAATAGAGTCTCGACTCTTCTCCTCTCCTCTCTTATTCTCCTCAACTCTATCATAAAATCTCTAACTTACTCCCTTTTTATCTAACTCCTTATGAATTTTCGATACAAATATATTTTTACAAAAGAGGGTCTCCTCAAGCCTTCTCTCCAGCTACCTACTAACATTAAATTACATTCAATGGCCATCTAGTCCGAATCAGATCTAGATCCACCTACTTGTCATCCATTAAAGGAGACTTCACATGTAGTTTGTACAAACACATGGGCCCGACTTTCCTTGAGCCTTAACACTTAATTACATTAAATTTCATTAAATAAAACCTCAAAATTTGAGAGGATTGGCGTGTCCTTCTTTGGATCTTCTCCCTCCAAGTGCATTTATGCATTGTCTGCTGACACGTTTGATGAGGTGGAGCGATGCTCCTACATCATACTCCCATGTTGAAAAAAATCATGATCTCCCTCTCATGGCTCCCCTGTTGCTGTTGTTGAGATCCTACAGGGTCCCAAACCTAAATTTGGAGTTGTCCCTATGCTCCTTTGATTTGTTGTTGTTGTTGATGTCCTGTTGTTGTAGGATATTCTTTGATCGGACTTCTCCTACTGTTGACTATCTGTTGTGCTGTCCTCAACATAAGCTTTCTTATCTCCTCTATCTCTTTTTCCAGTTGGTCCATTGGTTGGCTCCTTTCATGAAGTTTGCTTTGTTGCATCTCCTCTTCTTCATACATATCAAAGGGTAGATTGTCTTGATCCCCCATGTTGACTACACCTCCTGTGGCCTTGACTTGCCAGTCCACTGTAGGTTCAAATTCTATAGAAATTCTACCGAGTTGTTGCTTAACGATCTCCCTTGACAGTTTAGCTTCTTCCAATTCCTTTGTCTCTGGATTGTCTAACCAATCCTCAAGCAACTTCAATTCTATCTCCCACTGAGTGAGTATCTGGTATGAGTGCTCCAATTATCCTTTCATATATTGGGAAGATGTCAACGTCTTATCCTTCTCCTCTCCCCTAATAATCTTTGTTGGATGTCTTCCTTCTTCTGCACTTTCAACACGTGCACTAGACTCTATAGGGATTCTTGGCAGGAATATTTTGATTCCTCTAGTGATCAAAATGAATCTATGATCCTCCTCCTCTATCAACACTCCTTGTTGATCCAAACTCTCCTATGAGCTCATCATACTCTCAGACAGTCTCATATCCTACTCCTTGCCCACCTGGAAATCTGAACTTTCACCTCTACCCTCCTGACAGTCTACGCGATATCTAGACAATCTCTCTTCCTCCTCACTAAGGGTTTCTCCAGTCTTTGGTTCACAAATGCAAAATAATTTTTCCGCTGTGTCACTGAGGTATTCAAAATGCCCCAACAACCTTCTCAACGTTTGTTGTTTCCTCTTGGCAACCAACCGATGGACATGCCACTTTGCTTTCTTATTCAAGGGTCATTCGTACCTCCAGCTCCTTTGTGCCTCTTGCTGCATCTACAACATCATCTTGTCAAGATCCTCTCGAATCTCCTCGAGCTCTTTATCCATATTTTGGAGGTCTCTTCTCTGACCTTTCTTATGGCCTTCAGTAGCCATTTTCTCCTTCTCTAGCTTAAGAATGCAATTGGTCATTCTCTTTCATCCCACCTAGATGTCTGCTTCGCCTTCTCTGCAACTAAGAGCACCATTGGATTTCTCCTGCAACCCTCCTGGCTGTCTACTGATTGTTGCACACTTGAAAGCAATATTCACAGAGCATCAACACTCTATCTTCTCCTCCTTTGCCTACTGTCTACACACAAAAATTAGGCTCTGATACCACTTGATGGTATCAGACTAAAATTTCCTCCTTCCTGCTACTTGTAAAAAAAATCAAGCTCTGATACCACTTGATGGTATCAAACTAAAAATTTATGCCTGCCTGCTACCCGTAAAAAAAATCAGGCTCTAATACCACTTGATGGTATCATAATAAAACATTTGTCTTTCCTGCTACCTATCAAAAAAATCAGGGTCTGATACCATTTGATGAAAACCCCCACCCGCTCCTTGGGGTCCGTACGACCTCCCGGTCTAGGATTTTTCAAATTCAGGAGCTGGATCAGCTCTCGGGCTTCTGTTGAACCCTCAAAATCTTATACCACAACCCTTTTTCTTCTTCCCCGCATGAAAAATCACAGTTTCAAGAATCCTATCACTCCAATGGAGTCTTACAAGTGACCTTGGGCCAAATCGTGGGATAAAACCTCTTTTTCTAGAAACATTTGAGACTTCAGAGATCCCGTACTTAGGGAGTTTCAACCAGACTAAAAGACGTTACTCTCGAATGTCAAAATGATGGAGCGTAGGACCACAACAAATATCAATGTTTCACACTTACTATAGGTTTCATAACTTCAGAGCCTTCCACTACACAACACCCCAAATTTTCTGGAGTATCAAGTCTTTGAACTGCAGGATCTATTTCCATGTGTCCCTCCTTAATCAACAGTCAAGATTAACTCTGGGTCTCGGGCCTTTGGGAGTTCTCAACTCCAAACAACTTATTGCTTGAATCCTTCGAAGTAACAAATCTCCAGACTCTTAGATCTAGTGCCACGTGTTCTCCTGTTCAATGGTGAGGATATTCTCTGATATTTCAAAGCTTCGGGAGTCTTGAACACTCTGTGCCTCTGTTCTCCCAGATGGTTAGTCTTCTGGACTCAATGATCCACTGAAACGCATCCTTACTGATGGACAGTCCAGATTTTCTTCGAATCTTCAGGACTTCAAGAATCTGGATTTGACGGATGTCAATCCTCGCACTCAGATCTGACGACTATGATCTGTTCTTCTCCATGTGCACTCCTCCTCCTCTCTGGACTTTGATCCGACGATCCATATCTTCTCTCCAACCTAGATCAACAATTGTTGTAGCTTCTTCTTTTGTCTCTATGCAACTTTGCTTCCAATGAAGGATTCTTCAAACTTTTCAAAGGGTTGGCCTTTGAACCTTCTCCCGCAAGGATTTATGCTCGTCCTTGGCTTGCACTTTGGAAAAATTCTACTCCTCCTGAGATTTTCCAACTTCAACACTTTGGATGAAGTGTGGGAACACACATGCACTTCTCCCATAGTCCAAGACTTGGAATGTCTTCTCCTTCTGCACTCCTTCCAGGGCTCTGCACGTACTTGCACTATCTCTCCTAAGCTTTGAACATGCCCAAATTTATAAGGGTCTCGATCGTTTTCTCCTTTAACAAGTTCCCCAGCAACCTCCTGACTTTCTGTGCTCTTTTTCTCCAGATCTTTGAAACTCAAATCTTTATCTCTAGCGCACCCCCTATGCTTGTTGAATTCACTCTTTGCATAGCTTCCTTCCTCAGAATGTTTAGTAACTATGGCGCTCTTTTCGCTTGCACAATCTCCTCACGGAACTCAAAATAGAGTTCTCGCGCACTGTTAAGCCCTAATATTGGCTCATTACCCCTTAATTGGGGCATATTATATTAGTAATGTTATTTTATTTGTGTTGGATTTAGGCCATTAGTTGTAATTATACCTCCTAGTCTCTTATATATACCAAGGAGACATTTTCATTTGGAATCATCTTGTACTTGAACATTTAAGTGGGGTAAAAGGAGGTTGCCCCCTCTAAGAGGCTTATTATCTGAAATTATCTATTTTTCAAGGCGTTGAGTACTTTTTCTGAGGTTTATCTATGCTATATTGATATTTGGTTCTTAACATATGGTATCAGAGCTCAAGGTCTTGGGGTTTTGCTGCTACATATGAGACACCTTGGCATTTTTGCTATAACTTATTTTCTACAATGTTTCAGAAGGAACGACTTGGAGGGTATTTAGTAGACGGATCAAGGTACCTTGGGTTAAAAATTCATCTCATGAGGCCTTATACGATCGGAGATACAGCATGTACAAGATAGGGTTATGGAATCATCCTGAACTGAGTCATTGCGGAATTTTCGCTATAATTTTTTTTTTATGTAACGTTTCAGACCTTGAACTCCAGAGAATATTTACAGAAATAAGTAAGGTATCTTTGGTAAAAATTTCAGCTTCTAGGTCATCTTAAATTTGTAGATACACCCTGTGTAAGATAGGGTATCTGACTAGTCCTATTGACTAGTATCAAGAAGGTGTTCTAGGTAAAACAATCATAACTTCTTCCTAGAGTATCCAAATTGAGTGGGACTGGTTTCATTGGATCGTGGACAGTCTTTATTATTTCTGGTGCAAGTTTCATAATTTTATATCAATTATTTTGTGAGGGGCATGCTATACAAGTGAGATCTCCTAGGTAAATCGGCAAGTTGCGGGGAAGTTACCATAAATTCTGCTTGGCACATCCAATTTTGATCAGACCTATGGCATTATAGAGAAGAAATATCGGAGAACTACATAAAAGAAATTTTCATACCCAGAAGGGCCGAAACGTGGGAGATACAACAGAAGAAATATTGTCTAGTAGAACCACCTAAAAATCAAGGTTCAAAAGTGATACTTGGCCAACATGCCACCAAAAAAGGGACCTTCTACACCAAATAAGCCTCTAGAAAATCCTACTTGGACTCTTGATGAAGGTGAAAAAATGTGTAGGGACATAAATGAACTACAAAAGAAGATGGATTCAATGGAAGCTAAGTTGGATACTAAGATGGATGGTTTAAAAGGGGAGATCATGGAAGTATTGAAAAATTTCCTAACAGAGAAGAC
>SNQJ01S0053224.1:45424-60609 GCA_010110895.2 Picea sitchensis
CTAGTCTCCTATATATACCAAGGAGACATTTTCATTTGGAATCATCTTGTACTTGAACATTTAAGTGGGGTAAAAGGAGGTTGCCCCCTCGAAGAGGCTTATTATCTAAAATTATCTCTTTTTCAAGGCGTTGAGTACTTTTTATGAGGTTTATCTATGCTATATTGATATTTGGTTCTTAACACGCACTCCTTGCACCTACTCAATGCACTCCTTCCAGAGACTCCTTCCTTAGAGTATTCAACAACTCCGGTGTGTCTTCCTGGGAAAACTTTCCCTTCTGAGATTTAATATTGTTCTGGTGTTCCCACCTAGCACACTCTACTATGAACTCAAAACAGAGTTCAAGTGCAATCCTTGCACTGGCTTCACAAAGTTTTTCAACTGCTCTGGTGTGCACTCCTTGCACAAGCCTAAGAGCCCAAAACACTCAGAAAACTATAAATAGATAGAGAAGTCTATCTAATTCATGCAAAGGAAAACATATATGCATCCATGTCATTCATAAACACATAGAAAACATTCAGAAACAAACATTCATCATACTAATAAACACACAGATTTATATGCAGTAAAAACTGCTCTTTATATTAATATTGAAACATTATTTACAATGTAGACAAGGCTGGACTGAAACAGAGTCTCGGCTCTTATCCTCTCCTCTCTTATCCTCCTCAACTCTATCGACAACTCTCTAACTTACTCCCTTTTTCTCTAACTCCTTATGAATTTTCGATACAAAGATATTTTTACAAAAGAGGGGCTCCTCGAGCCTTCCCTCCAGCTACCTACTCACATTAAATTGCATTCAATGGCCATCTAGTCCTAATCGAATCTAGAACCACCTACCTGTTATCCATTAAAGGTAACTTCACATGCACTGTGTACAAACACATGGGCTCGTCTTTCCTTGAGCCTTAACTCTTAATTACATTAAATTTCATTAAATAAAAACTCAAAATTTGAGAGGACTGGCACATCCTTCTTTGGGATCCGCTCCCTCCAAGTGCATTGATGCGATGTATGCTGATGCGTTTGATGAGGTGGTGTGATGCTTCTACAAAAAATGAGGATTTCAACCTCTCTCAGTGCATACTCTTTAATTTTCTATTGAAAAATACCTTTTTGTAATGTTTCCTTTGTTTGCATATAATGTTTTTATGATTTTGCTACTTCCAAAATTATGTCTTTTAAATCATACTTGCACATGCTAATGGTTGTAGCATGCATCTCATTCACTCTCCTATGGAGTGCATCGTCTACCTTCTCTTTTCCTTTGATATGATTTATATCAAAGTCATACTCAATGATGAATTTTATCCTTCTAATTTGTCTGGAATTCAAAGTTGGTTTTCCAAAAAAATATTTCATACCACTATGGTCTATCCTTAGCTCAAATATTTTTTCCATGAGACAATTCCTACACATTTTTAAGGAATGCACTATGGCTTCTAATTCTAAATCATTAGTGGCATAGTGTCTCTCATGTTATTTCAACTTTCTTGACTCATAGCATATCACATTCCCATTTTGAGTAAGGACTCCTCCAAGACCTTCCTTGCAAGCATCATTGCACATAATAAAATCTTCATCTGTATCAACAATCTTCAATATTGGTGCACTTGTCAATAATTTCTTCAAATTTTGAAATCTTTCTTCACATTTCATAGTCCACTCAAACTTCACACCCTTCTTTTGAAAGGAAGATATTGGGTGTGAAATCTTTGAAAAACCCTCAATAAATCTTCAGTAATAACATGCAAGCTCCATAAATGATCTCACTTCTGATACATTCCTTGGTACTGACCATCCTTCAATGGATTTTATCTTCTTCTTCAGACTTAGAGTAGATGAGTATATCATCCAAGAAGACAATGATAAAATTATCCAAGTAATTTCTAAAAATTCCATTCATTAAACACATGAAGACAGTTGGTGCATTTGACAATCCAAATTGCACCACTTTAAAATCGTAATGGTCATACCTTGTTCTAAATATTGTCTTGTTGACATATTCCTATTTAAATATCACCTGATGGTATCCTAACTTGAGGTCAATCTTGGAAAATATCTTTCCCTCTTTCAACTAAACAAAAATATCATCTATCCTTGTCAAAGGATACTTGTTCTTCACAATCACCTTATTCATCTGCCTATAATAAATGCACAGTCTCAAGGTTTAATCCTTCATTTTCACAAATAACACTGGGGCACCCCAAGGTGACACAGTTGGGCATATATACCCCTTCTTCAAAAGTTCTTCAAGCTGCATTTTCAATTCCCTCAACTCTAGTGTACTAATACTATAAGGAGTCTTGGACATTGGAGCTGCTACATGCATCAAATTAATGGAGAAATCAATATCCCTCTTTGGTGGAAACCTTGGTATCTCCTAAATACATCCTCAAATTCTTTTAGGCCAACATAGTCTTCAATAATCAACACTTTATCCTTGAGTTCCTCTTCCATATGCATTGCAAATATTTGGCATCATTTTTTCATCTGCAAGGATGAAATTTCTTTGATTGATACTGCCCTTAGCATACCCTAAATTTTTCTCAAGTTTCCTTTCCTCATCCAAACAAGTGAATTCCTTGTTATAGAAATCTAGAACATCATGATGCATGTCCAACCAATCCATACCAATTAGGAAATCATATGAACCCAAATATATGATGCTCAAATCTACCTTTGTGCTTATTCCATTCATGTCTATTGGACAATACTTAACCAACTCATTGATTCTTCTTTTATCTCTTGTATCTAATTAAACTAGCCAAGATTTCCCATGCTTTCTTATTTGCAAATGAAAATTTTCAACAATATTAGGATCAATGTAACTATGGCTAGATCTTGAATCAATTAAAATATATATAGGTTGATCATTGATCTTACCTTCTACTTCAATCATATGAGACTGAAATTCATCTTTTGTGTTGTTCAAGGATGCATATATCCTTGGAATGCTTCTTCCCATGTCCTCAACAGTATTAGCGTACTATACATTGTGAACAATCTTCACTATTTCACTTCTATGAGGTAAATCTATGTACATGTGATCTCCCTCACAACCCCAACATTTAATAAGTTGTTTCCTTGGCCTTTTACCCCAAGGACTCTATCATTTTGAGCTCATTTTGAGTTGGCTTCCCTTGAGAACTATTTTTGAAAAATGGTGATTTATTCCCTTTCTTTCTCTGCTCCATCTTACCTTTATTTTTGTCTTCCCAAGCCTTTTGGAAATTTGGTTTTCCTCTATGTTGAGCATAAAGGCACTTGGCTCAACTTATTGCTTCCACCAATGCCTTGGGATTATCATATTGTATCTTGTCACTGAATATTGTAGATAACCAACTCTGGAACTTTTGAATATTGACTTGCTCATTTTGATGAAATCAACATACCTCATCATCTCTAAGAATCTTATCTCATACTCATCCATGGTCATGTTCCCAAGCTTGAGTTCAAATAATACCTTCATATTCCTATCATAATAACTATTGGACAAGCATTTCTTTTGAAAATACTTTTTGAATTGTCTCCAAGTGATCTTCTTCTCATCAATGTGCTTTACTTGCACAAGTTGGTCCCACCACATTGATGTTTTTTCCTTGAGCTAGTAAATTGAAATTCTACCTTCTGCTTGTGAGGAATAATTGTGCAATTGGAAATAATTCCTCATTCCTAAAAACCAAACCTATGCTTCATCATATTTCTTGTGTTCACCTTCAAAGGTAGGAAGTTTGATCTTCTTTAACTCCCCCTAGAATTCATCCACCCAAAACCTCCTCTTATGCTTTCTGATGGGAGATAAACTTGGACTACTTTATTCTCTTCTAACCGAATGTCTTGGTAAGTGATGATGATGTCTACTAGAGATTTTGGAGTTTTCCTTTTTGGTATGAGATATGTGATCCTTAGACTTACTTGAATCTGTCTCCTTATATGCCCTCTTATCTATTCCATCCAAACTCTGCAACAGTTTGATGTTGAAGACATTATGTTGCTCTTGATATTTCATAAGCCTCTCATTATTAGCTTTATATCTCAACACATCTCTTTGTAGATTTTTTTTTATCTCTACTAAATTTATTCTTTCCTCTTTTCCTTCTCCATGTCCATTTGATTATGTCACTACATTTCCCATGCTCACATACAACCCCCTGAATTCATCTTCATGGTTGCAAGTTCTTTGTGCATATTCCATGTCTCTAGACTATTTTTTTATCCTAATTTGTTCTATTTGTGCCCTTAATTCTACAAAATGTGCATGCAATATCATTTGTTAGATAAAATAATTCAACAAATCTATAAAATTATGCACAATTTTGCCCCTTTAAGAGCACCATAATTTTATTTTTATTTATTTATTGTGAATTTTACTGTTCAATTCACATTTATGGATGGATATTTGGATTCCTCTATCCAAGAAATTTAGAATGACTATCTCCTTGATCAATTATGAGTTATGAGAAACAAGTCATAGACATTTGAGCATTACCCATTTACTCCTTTTGTACACTTTTCATTCTAGTGCAATTTTAGCCATGTTCTTACATCCCTTCGCCAACTTCTTTGGTATTTTGACAGGATCTCAAATGGGTTTCTTCATGATTTCATTTTGAACAATTTGACCAAGTTTCACCTTCATCCAACATCCAGGATGTTAGTTACAACCTACTGAAGTTTTGACCAATTTCCCCTTTTAGCACTAAATGCTACAAGAATCATCTCTCTCATCCTGTACACTTTCAGGTACCTATATTACCAATATGGATTCACAAATGTCTTCTGTGGTTCAATATATTTCCATATAGTTCTCTTATGACCAAAACAAACTTATGATCTAGGAGTTATGCCCTATGGAAGTCAGTTGGTATTGAAAATATACGTTGCATTGTTTCCACTGTAACTTTATCATACGAGCTTTGTTTTATTCTCGGAATAACTCGTTGGAAAAATATTCTCAAGATTTTTTATTTGAGCTACAGAGACTGAGTGTTTTGATGGTTTTTAATTTCCTAAAAATGTTGTTTAGTCCTTCAAAAATTTTCTGCAAGACCTTACAAATTTCTAAGAAATTTGACTGATTTTCGATGACTTGGCGGTTGATATGGAATTTTGGGTCCATATTTCACCCCGAGGTGTTTCCTATCAACCTCCCTAGCCACCCTAGCTCTACCTTGTCATCCTCCGCGACCTTCTTCCTTCTCTCTTTCCTCTTTCTTCTTTTATTTGTTTTACTTTACCTTTATCCTTCAAGCTCCACCGTACCCGACTATCCACCTGGTACCTTCTCTAGCCACGGATGGGACAAGGGTCCCACCTCTTCTTCCAAGTTTCCACGTGGTGTCATTTTATTGGTTGTGGGGATGGGAACCACCCATATTACACCCTTCTCCTTGGTGCACGCAGCTTGCCCGTCCCTTCAATCGGACGACAAAGATCAAAGGAAGATCCACAATCCATAATGATTTCGGGGGTTAACGTTGCATGGGATTTATCATTGTACTTACCTCCAATACAACCACACCCTTGAGTTGACACATGGAAACTCCAAAACCATTTCAGAGGATTTTGGTATCTCACAAAACCGCTCACAAGGACCATGAAACCACAATACTTCTGAGGTGAGACATGGCAGCTCCAAAACCATTTTTAGATGATTCTAGTGATTCACAAAACCACCTTTTAAACCTCCTGATACCACTTATCGTATCGATCTCGCCACCTCCTTTGTCATGGCATCCATGTCACCCGTCAGTCCTATCACTGTGCACTAAATTCCTAAACTTTCAATCATGGACCTACCACTGTGGCAGTCCATGACATCATTTCCATGTCACCTACCACATGGCGAACACATCATGATGACGTCGCCGCATGGAAAATCCCCAAATTTTCTAATTTTCAAAAATTTCCATTTTTTAAAAAAATGCATAATTTGATATTTATTCCTTGGCCTCCATGGAAGCTCTAAATTTAATATTTGTAGGGTCAATTCAAATTCTACAAATGACCAATTACCTCCATGCTCGACTATTTGGCATTTATGGGCATGAATTCCTCCTGATTCACTCGGAAATTGGGGATTTTTACCCAATTTCTCCATGGCTACCCAAATATTCATAAATTCATTCAATTCCAAACTTGAATTTACCCATTTAGAAGTTATAAATTAGGTACTTTTATCCCTGAATACAAATCTCCCGAAATTGCAGGCAATTTCCCAAAATTTTCCTTGGAAATTTTAACAAACATATTGCAAACATCTTCTTAACTTTAAAGCTATAATTTTCCTCTTCAACATGCTACATCTATCCCATACATGCTCAATCTAAAACCCGTGGCTCTGATACCACAATGTAACATCCCCAGCCTCCAAGTTGATTCAAGCCAAAAAAAAACCCGACTTTTGTCACAACTGAATATTCAAATTTCTTTTATTTCTTCCCATTACGGATTTGATACCATTTAATGATTACCATGCCCTATATATGCAATTCTACAACATGCAACTCATGCATAAATATGTACAATTAAATAATAATAAGATCAACATAATTAATCACACATATAAATCATTAAAAGCACATAAAAGACACTTATCTTTTAATTAAAACAATTCACTGATTGTAGACCTCAAACATTCCTCCCAACCATAGACTATGTTGTCCATGAACTTTCAACAGAAGGTCACCCTCGACTTGGGGCTATGACTCCACCAGGGAAAAGGCTACCTAAGCCAATCTAAGGTATGATAGACAACACAATAAAATGCAGTCCCAGGTGCCAACTCCAGCAACAGTTCCCAGCTCATAGCCTCTCATTTCCCACAACCTATCCCACCCAAGGAAGTGTACCCCTTCTCTACTCAACAGTCCTTTGGTTGTCCCACTTCTCTTCCAGGGATTCAACAATAGGCCAACCAGGTAGTCTCAGATCTCTGTAGCACTTGGAACACATGGTTTCTCTAATATTTTAGCACCCACTAGCCCAAAACATAGGGAAAAACTATTCCCAATAATTCTCTCACGCGAAGAGATTTCTCCACAGGCATGGCAACTTGTTTCCTCATCTCTAAACCACCAAGGTTTACAGGGTAACCAACATCACATCTCTCCCCTCCATCCTAGGTACAAATGATGGAATGATTGGAAAAATAATGAGAAATACACCAATTCCCCACTTTATATATGCGTGTGCCTAACTTGACACTTGGCACTCAAAGAACCACGTTTTGCTCTACTTGGTGTTTCGTTCCTCCCCCTTAGGAACTTAGGATAAAACATAACATATGAATTTTTTATTTAGGAATAATATTATTTTATTCCTTGGATTAATCCCCCTTGACTTAGCCCCTTTTCTTAATCCCTTAGGCCCCTTTCCCTATCGTGGATTCTTATCCCCCCATACTCTTTTTGTTTGATTTGGTCTACAAAAATGATGTATTTTATTAATATAATCAAGTGTGATTACACTTTACATTTGTTAGGCTCACTGGCCTTTCAACTCATGGCTCCCTAGCCTAAATCACATAGGCACTTCAACCTCAAAACATATATACAAAGGCACTCTGACCTAAAACATCCCGACTCGCCAGCCTATAAAGAATATGTACATTTACAATTGGGGTTCGACGTAGGGGTATTATAACATCAATAGTGACGATCATTCTTCAAACTTAGAGCTCATTTATACTTCTTGTATTAGCTTTTAGCAAAATTTTAGTAGAAACATGTGACATGGAGTGCCCCTTTAGGGATTTGTTGTCTATATATGGGTAGTAGTGGAAACCACCATTCATGTTGCTCTCTTGACCCATATGCAAAAGACATTGTTGCTCTCTTGACCCATATGAAAAATACATGAGAGCATATATCCTTAGATATTAGCCATGGTTTAACAAGTTCTATTTTCATTAAGGGTGTCTCTTTCTGAATCTCCATATGCGTGATTATGAGTGTGCTTCTATGAATCTCCTACATTGCATACATATACATATACATATTTTCTTAAACAAGTCAAATCCTAACTTGACTGGTGATAGTTTCAAGTGGATCCTAGCTTGAGTGTCATAGTGATAAGCGCACTCCATGCGAGGGAATTAGACTCCACAAGCTTCGTATTGAATTTGACATGCTACCAAGAATGATCATTGATTTAACATAATGGAGATGGAATACTTTGTCGGTTTCTATGGCCTATCATGTACTCAACCATTTGTGAAGTGCAAAGGCATGAAATGAGACTCATAAGATCTCCCACCACTAGATATTGTTGTCTCTCTTAGCGTGTTTCATCCATGTGGTTTTGTAGCTATTCTTGACTACTTAAATTTAATACTTGTATTCAAGATGAATGTCATCCAATTTGAGGTTTTGTTTCTCTTCTTGACTACTTAAATTTAATACTTGTATTCAAGATGAATGTCCAATTTGATTTGAAAAGGGAAAACATATGCATGACTCCTCTTGAGTCGAGTCTATTTCATTTAAAGTTTTTTACGACCTCATCACCATATCCACCAAGTACTTGTAGAGTTTATTTTTCTCAACAAGGTAAGTTTCCATTTTGTTTCGCTCATTTTTTCGAAAATATGATGATTTGAGTAATCTTAAAATGACCTAAAACTCTCGAGAGTGAAGTTCCATTAGTCAATTGAAACTATGACTTCCAACAAAATTCCTACCGAATCCGAGGGAAAATTTTTATAGTTTATCCACTTTTTAAGTTCTATTGTAATGTTGTAAATAATGAGATGCATCTCAAGTGGCTAGAGCATCTCAAGGGAAAGTATTATCATCATGTAAAATGGATACATAAAACCAAAGTGGAAATTGTTGGTACAACCATGTATGTGTTCATTTACTTTGTCCATGGTTCCACCTATTTCTGGCTAAAGCATCTCAAGAGAAAGTATTATCATCATGTAAAATGGGTGCATAAAATAAAAGTGGAAATTGTGGGTACAACCATGTATGTGTTAATTTACTTTGTCCATGGTTCTACCTATTTTTGGCAAGAGCATCTCAAGGGAAAGTATTATCATCATGTAAAATGGGTACATAAAACCAAAGTGAGAATTGTGGGTACAACCATGTATGTGTTAATTTACTCAGTCCATGATTCCACCTATTTCTAGGGATAATCATTACAAACTTGTATGGTGTTTAAAGATGGAGTGAGACAATAAATAGACAAATTCAATCTTTTTGGTGAATTCATTTTTCCAATATAAAAATTTATTTTGAGATCATCTCACTGCACAAAATCCCTTAAAAAAAGGGAACTATAACTTACTACAAAATCGCTACTAAAGTTAAGATTTTATTTTTTTAAAGTTGAAGATGTAATGCCTCCCTTGAAGTACGAAGGCATCCTCTCATAGTCCAACTTGCCCATTATGATGAGTGTTTTGGTCATTGCGTAGAGTGCAAGGTCCACCAGAGTTTGTGAAGAATTTCACGTTGTACGTTTTGAATGTAAGTTAGTCAATCATTACCGAGAATCCGTATTTCGCATGGGCGGTGAAGAATTGAGGGTTTTGTCGGTGAGAAGGAAGGAAGGGTGGGTTTTGTCTTTATTGTACAACGCAGTTTTCAAAAAACTCACACCAACTTGTCAGAAAAAGATAAATGGCTACTTGCATGATGGGATGACGTCATAATCATGATGAGTATTTTTTTCCTCTAAAAACTTCTCATGCAAGGAAAGTGACTACAGTTAAAAAAAGCTTTAGACCGACACATAAAAATTTAATAATTGCAACTTGCCAGAGATACTATGTAGTACACATATATCATGAGAGTGGGCTTGAAAATCATAGAAATTTCGCGCTAAAAGACATGTATGTCTTCATAAAAACATCGAACCTTGCAACTTGCCAACTTGTTTCCTCATGCAACCCCACATGCACATGCATGCATGATAAGCATGGCCGTGATGGTGATGATGGGTAGGGGATAAGGGGTTCCACAAGGTTGTTGTGCAACGTGGGGCCCATCACAACTTGCAAAGAAAGGAAAAAACCCACTGTTGGAGCTCCAATTGCGGAAACGAGAACGCAAGTTGCAGTATCGGTAGGTGGTGGTAGTTGCTTTTTGAAAAGCTAAAACATTATGTACATAGCTTTGAAGTGATAAGAATTTTGCTAAAATCTTTGAAATGTTAATAAATTTTATTCTTAAATATCGATTTCATTTATTTATTTATTTTTAATTGGATTTAATAGCTTAGCTATTTAATTTGTGGTTGATGAATGCCTATAGGTGATGATAGGCTATGACATTGAGCAAACAATGTTCCAATTTCTTTGATCCGGCCAATCCTATTACAGTGAGGCTGGCAAGCAAGTTGGCTAGAATATTTCTTTTCATTAAATCTCATCCATATATTGCATATTTCTAATTAAAATGTTGATTAATCTGGAAGTTTTCAATAAGTGTACCTATCACTCTAATTACTTTAAAATTTAAATTTAAAATCAAAACATTTATATATTAAAATCAAATGTTTTTTAATATATATATATATATATATATATATAATATTTCATATTCAGTTTTAGTTTCAAGGGTTAGTTTAATTGATCTAGAGTAGAGATGAGTTTATCTTGTTTGTTGTTGGTCAAGAGTTTTTCTTGATTTACCATTCATAAAACAGGAAAAAGTATTTCAAGGATTTTCAACAAGTAGATTTCCTATTTGAGTAAATAACTATTTGAGGATATCAAAGGAAGTGTCATTATGGTGATTCTTTCATACTACATTACAGATAATGTGAAACCTATCATCATACTTAGTAACAGGATAGTTCCAACCAAGTTTAGATAAGGCTCAATAACTCATCATCAAAAGGCTTTAGATAGTATAACTAATGTATCTTGATGATATAATATATATAAATGCATAAGCTTAAATTTTCAACTAGGCGTTGTCTAACTATTCTACTAGAGCACTCAGATTATACAGAAATAATCACTCAAATTTGTAGAGCTAACAATTTCTTACCAAATTTCAAGTAAATGTCCGCAAAAAATATCAACTAAAAAGAATCATTTAGTAGAACATTTAGACTACTACTTTTCAACTCATTTATATCTATCAACTATATCTATCAATTTGAAAGTTTTAAGAATTAAATAAACTTTAAATAAACGAAAATTTTAAAATTACTCATATATGACAACTGAAACACGTAACCCCTCTTCTTAGGTTTGAATTAACCGTTGCTAAATTTTCCCTCATCGATATTTTTCTTCTATGTGGAGGCATCCGTTCATACTAGGATTTGAGTGACGGGACCACGGCAGACAAATTTTTTTGGTTTATCTATACAAAAGTTTGACTTCCTTAAAATTTGGTTTACATTTAGTTGGTTGACGTCACTTCGGGACCATTACTTTGTTGGTTGACGTCACTTCGGGACTACCATTACTTTGGTAGCTAAACAGCTATTGCAAGAATCCTTATAATGACTTTGGACCATCACTTTTGTACTCAAACATCTAATCCAAAAATTCTTAAAAATCCATTTAGATCTGCAACTTGCTTGTATGTGACAAGTTAAGTTTCTAAAAAATCCTTTAAAAGCATTTAGATATGCAACTTTTTCCACAAGAAAATTGCTCAAATTTATATAATGTATAAATTCTTTTACAATGTCAGTCTGCCAGCTGTACCAACTGTGACAGCACCCTCACAGATAGGATCTCCATCAAATCCAAACACCCCAAAGGGATAAGCATAAACAACAGAAAATACAATGAGCAAAGTAGTCCCAATCAAGTCAACCACCATAGATAAAAGATAAATAATCCATCCCGCCTCATTCAAAAACATTAATAGAGGATATAGGACTCACTGTGCCTCTATCCAAATGGAAAACCGATAACCTGCCAACCACCTCGCTTAATGCCCTCTTTGAGAGGGCATCCACCTCTCCATTGAAGGATCTGGAAATATGGTTAAATTTGACATCGGAGAAGGATTTAAGCAGAGCCATCGTTTTTTCCATCCAGCAATTGTTATGAACTGATTGAAGCTTGGATTTTTGGGATATCCAGTCAATGATTAAACACGAATCACCAAAGACGTGGATATGTCTAAGAGACCAGCAAGAGGCGAAGTAGAGAGAGGCCCATAGGCCCATGAGCTCAGCCTTGTTGTTACTTGCTTGTATGTGACACGTTAAGTTTGAATAAAAGCCAAATGATATTTGAAATTTCGTTTGAAAATGTTTTATTCAAATTAGAATGAAAATAACAATGTATAAAACTATATATATATATTTCAAATCAAATTATAAAATTATATTTTTTATTAATATAATTTAACTTAAAAATAATAATAATAATTAATTTATTTTTTTTATTCATATTTTTGTTTTAAAAGATACATTCTATTAAAGTAATATACAAAATATACAATATTAAACTAAACTAAGTTTATTTATTTTTTATTTAATTTTTATGTTCATCATAATGATATGAATTTTCCTTACAATGTTACACTTGAATTTATATATACATGTTGATTTGTTGTTTATGATTGATTTTTTTTTGGATACTAAATGATAAAGAAAATTACATTTTAAGAAATTTAAAAAAAAAAATTATTATTTTTTTTAGTATTATATATATGTTAAATATTTGTTTTTCAATCATTTTCATTTTTCTTATAAATATAATGAAAAAATATTAAAATCTAACAACAATATTATTATTTGATTAAAATAAATATAATATTCAATGTACTTAAAATATTCAATAATAACATATCACATAGTTTTGGATGATATTGAATGATTAAGGGAAATGGGATGATTKTTTTAACCGTTTCTTATATATAGAATGAAATAATGGAGTAATGTTAAGATTTGCTTTTTTATTTTCATTTAGTTAAAATAAATATGGTAAAATAYGCAATATTAAGATATATAATAGTGTAATAAGATATATAGTAGTGTAGTTATGAATAATATTAACCATAAAATATGTCATTTTTATGAATTTAATTAATGAAAATATCTAATGAAAATATTCAGTAAACATTTTGATACAAAAAAATCCATTTTATAATTTAAATTATTAAAATTGTTTTTAAAATTTTATAAAGTTTAAACATAGTTTTGAAATTTTTGTTAACGAAGATTTTGACATTATAGAAGGGGTTGAGGTAAGTCTAGGATTAGTAGGTTGAGACTTGAGAGGGGTTAAATTTTGAGATGTTTTTGTGTTTTAAAAGTTTTGTAGTTAATGTTTCTTAAAATTTGTATGAGATGAACTTTTGATTATTTTTAATTTTATATTATTTATTATTTGAATTTTATGTTTCTATTTTTATTTTTATCTTTTTATCTTTTTTCTATTTGTATCATTTATTTTATTTAATGTCTTATTTATGGATGTATTTATTGGTTTATTTAATTAATTTATTAATATATTAGTTATTATCTTTTTTCTATTTGTATCATTTATTTTATTTAATGTCTTATTTATGGATGTATTTATTGGTTTATTTAATTTATTTATTAATATATTAGTTATTATTTTTTTTCTATTTATATCATTTATTCTATTTAATGTTTTATTTATGGATGTATTTATTGGTTTATTTAATTTATTTATTAATATATTAGTTATTGATTTTTTAATATTGTTATGTATGGAAAATGTAAATTGATTTTTCGTGCATATATAATTGGTATGTATATTTGAGGATATATATTGCTTTTGATATTAATATTCATGTGTATTATACCTTTTCATATCATATATAGTTAAGTATGGATTTTCTAAACTCATAAAGCTTCATTTTTCTTATTTTTAAAAATGGGGATAGAAACATTTCCTCTAATTATAGGACCACCATGATTAGCTCGATTTTGGAAAAGAAGATTAGACTTTGGCTAGAAAGTCACCATAAAAGAGCTAAAGGAGCCACGTTAGATTTATGAGATAACATTCAAGTGTGGACCATCTTGTTAACTTTAGGATCATTAAAGAGGAGTTCCACAATACTAAAATTGATATTAATATTCCTTGTGTATTATACCTTTCATATCATATATAGTTAGAGTATAAGATTTTTCTAAACTCAGCAAAGCTTCATTTTTTCTTATTTTTTAAAAATGGGATAGAAACATTCACTCTGATTATAGGACCATGAATTAGCTTCGATTTTGGAAAAGGAGATTAGACTTTGGCTAGAAAGTCACCATAAAAGAGCTAAAGGCCACGTTAGATTTATGAGATAACATTCAAGTGTGGACCATCTTGTTAACTACAGGATCATTCTGGGAGGAGTTCCACAATACTAAAATTGATCATTTTTGTAGTTTTACTAACTTTATAAAAGCTTTTGACATGGTTCCTAGGAAAAACCTTTGGAATGGGTTGGAAGAGATAAAAGTGCCTCTCAAGTTGAGGGTTCTTTTACCCAATAGGATGTATGAGAACATTATTACCAAGTTTAAAAACATTGAAGGTTGCTGCAATAAGGATGTATGAGAACATTATTGCCAAGTTTAAAAACATTGAGGGCTGGTTGAAAAAGATTAACTGCAAATTGGAGTCAAACAAGGTTGTCCCTTGTCCCCTACCCTTTTTAGCATATACATTGACAAGTTAGAAGATTGCTTGGAAAAAGAAGGTTGTGTCGGCCCTTCTCTCACTGATATAGTCATTAATCTTCTTCTTTATGTCGATGATATCATTCTTATGGAAAGGATTCCCCGTGATCTTGAAAACTAATTGAGAATCCGCAAGGATTTTTTTCACCAATATGGGTATGACTATTAATATGCATAAGACTAAGGTCATGCTTATTAAATCCAATAAGATCACTTATGATACCTTCGTATATGACAACAACTTGGAGGAAGTGACTTCATACAAATATCTTGGAATTGATATCCACCACACGCTCAACTAGAATTATAGCATTGAGAAAAGGATTATTGGGGGATGGAAAGCTTAATATGGGCTTAAAAACAATTGTAAATTAGTCTGTAACAACCCTAGTTGAATATATGCTTAGGGATTATTAAGTAAAAATTAATTACGTAATTAATTGTCCTAACATGGTTTTAACTAAACAAAGATTGGCATAATAATATTAATTAAATATTTATTAATTAATTAATTGTTATAATTTTGATTAATTAATTAATTAATTAATTAA
>SNQJ01S0053224.1:60619-78399 GCA_010110895.2 Picea sitchensis
TCTCATTGACGATATCGATAACTATAGTAGCGAAAATGACATTGATGATGATGTTGATAGGAATGACCCTTTCACCAACATCGATTATGAACCAGATAATGATACAGATGTTGAACTGGATGAAGAAGAAGATGAATGATATTTAATTCATGTTGAAAAGAAGAGGTATGTGTGTATATCTTTTATATGATCTTTATATGTTTTTATATTGTATAATATAGTATATGATACATGTTCTTTATAATTTCAAATTAGGTAATATGGGGAAATTGAGAGTGATAATATGGGGAAAAGGATCCAGAGAAGACTAAGGATAACTCAGAATTCACAGAAGCAACTCAGGAAGCTCAAAATGGCCTCAGCAGACAGAGAAAGGGAAAAAAATTCAAATTCCTCAAAACTCAGTAAAATTAGCACCATCGGGAAGAACACATCACAATCTTTACAATGACGTAAACATCTCGTCAAATGGAGTTAAAAATCAAAAGATATTCGCGGTCAAATGTTTGTTCAACCTAGCCCAATCAACAAGGATGAGTCAACATCTATACTATTGACGTCAGCATCAGTATGGATGATGTCATCATCCGTACAGTGTACGTGGAACATGTAGAGGATGACATGTGTCATGTTGATGTCAACATGACGTCAACATGCTGACATGGCAGCACCAAAGGCTACCACGTGTCATTCATTTTCAGGATTTTTAGGTCAACATGTGGACCAATGAGGAGGTGCCACATGCAAGTCCGTACAACCATGTGGTAGATTGTACAGGATGTGGTAGACATGTTGAATCCATACCATACGTGACAGGATGATGTGGAAGGTAAGTGACATGGCAGGGTAACTATATAGGTGAATGAAGTGGGCCAATGTTTAGTTGCCACATGGCAATGGGAAAATTCCCAATGAGGGCCCGTAACTAAAATTTCAAAAATAAAAAAATCGGTCGATCAAATATAGCGGAGGTCCCGCCAAATCTGGTGGTCGACCTTACGTTATCGTCCAACTCCAACAAATCTAAACGGGACACCAAATTTGGTGACGGTTTAAACTATATATGTGTGTGTGTGTGTGTGTGTGTGTGTGTGTGTGTGTTTGTAACTACAATCCCAAAAGGGGAGGCCTGCGAACTCGACCCTGAGACCTCCCCCAACCAAACGCCTTACATAACATCCGCTAACCGTTGAGCCAAACGACTTTGTTGGGTAGTCCACCCGACTTTAAAATTAAATGTTGAGTTTTCCCATGGACGGGAGGAGGGTGCTCGAGGGTACGACTGAGAACATTTTACGAGGTGATTACAGTGAATTAATGGTAGGTTGCAGGCACAAAAACCAAGACAAGATTTCTCATGGGCTTGGGAGTGCCAAAGTCGGATTGAGGCATGGGGATAGTCATTTTTGGGTAATTCGATGCCATGAATTCAATGGTGTTGTTTGTTTTTTGATCTGAGCAAAGCTTCTGCATCTTAATTCCAAAATGAGGTATACTTATGTATTTTGCCAAATTATTTTGCTGAGTTAATAAAAAGGCCTACCCATTTGAGAGCAGGACCCAAAGATGTAGTCCACCAGGGACAAACTCCATTATCAAGTTTTTGTGTTTAGATTTGATTTTTATGTCTCTTCATTATTGATATTTTCCTTCTTTATGGTGCACTTTAATTTATGCTCATTTAATACAATTATTTATAAGTCACAACAATGAAAAAGATCTCGGATCAAGCACCCAATGGTGTATTTTATTATTAATGATGATCAAAGCATTATATTTCCTAGGCGCTCCTGCCTCTTTCTATTTTTTGGGCACTCTAGATTTTCATCAAATAAACCAAAATACATTATTTAGTATGGGGACTCAAAACTGGGGTATTACATCTTCTTGCACGATGACATTTATGAATCTATGACTCACAGTCATAATTAATGCATAAAACCAATAGTAAAAGATGATGAGAAAGTAAAAATGAAGCATCGATTCCTGTAAGCATATAACATGAGCATTTGAGCAGCAAACATGCGTTAAAGATAATTTTTTCAATATAATGATGTTTTCATTACCTGAGGAATCATTGGATTCAATTTGGGGGGGAGGGAAGTCATCTTTTGAACATAATAAGATGATTCGAGACATGGTGAGAGTTTGAGGGATATTGGCTTAGCTTGGGAAAATTCCAGGTGGATCGACAAAGTTGATGCTAACCTGGTCGACGAAGGAAAGTGGAACCAGTGTTGAAGATGGACAATTCTCTAGTTATGTATCAGAGGCTTTCTTAATAAGTTAGGCAATGGTAGAGTGTTAACAAAAGAAGTATTGGGAACTTTTCTCATTACATTGGTGAAGTTGTTTCCAAGGCCGCCGACAAACTGAAGGGATCATGTTAAGTAAGATAGTGCACGAGACTTCGTATCAAAACAATTTGCATTAACCTTTCTATAATGTAGAGTTAGATCCAGAGTAAATCTCAATAAGTTTGTCGATGGGGTAAGAATAGTTCAAGGAAATTTCTCTGGCTACACCGACGAAGTTGGTATCAATACCACCAATAGGTCAAAGGGAATTTTTTAAGAGAGATGATGTGTTACCAAAGGGGTTTGTATTAACTATTCAAGTAGACTATCAAAAGAACTCAAGTTAACCCTTGTTGATGAGTCAGAGATGAATACTGGAGGAGTTTGTATTAACTCCTCTGACAAGTCTGGAAGCGAACACAATATCTTCATCGGGTATGCACCGGAGCCTATGATGGAAATGTTACCGACTCCGTGAGACTTTTAAGATTTGGTTAATTTTTGGAGACTTGAGCGACTAGGGGTAATGGTTTGAGTATGTGTTCGATCGAATAGGGATGATTTAAGGCTTGATTGTGACTGGTTCAAGGCAAGAAATCCTACTAAACTTGAGGATTCACTCAAAAGGTTAGGGCCCAACCTTAGGCTTGATAACATTTGTGCTAGGAGAATGTTTCTTATGGTCCCATGGATTTGTGAAATCTCATAACCATCAACGTAATCTCTCGAGTCTGAGTTAGTGCTTTAGGTGATCCAAGTGGATATTGGTGGCCACCCACCTATTCCAACTGGCTCATCTTGACAGTTTTTAGTTCAGCACGTTCTTTTGTAATTCTTTGTAATTGTGGGTTTTTCACTTCTAGGGATTTATGAAGCCCTACACAGCTTCTAGGTGAATATTGGTGGTCGTCCACCTAATCCAACTATCTTATTTTGGAATTTTTCATGTCAGTACATATTTCTATACTTTTGGGGCGGTTTTGGGGCCCTAAGCAACATTTTTTGGGCTTGCCACAGTCAAACCGTAGACAAAGTCAAAGTTTTATGGAATAATGTGTATTTCTCGAGAATACATTTCCAATGGGCTATCACACACCTAAAATGGAGATCGTATGGAAACGTTACTACCCCAGGAAGTTGAGGTACCAACTTACCCATCGGGGCCCACATAACTTTTGGTGTTTCATCTCCTAGGGTTAGGTTTTTGGATGTCTAGGGTTTTTGCATTCATGAATAATGTTAAAAGGGCCTCTAGAGCCTCATTGTAATGATTCTTCTCTAACGAATGCGTGTAGTAGCCACATCTCTTCTCAGAGATAACTACCACCATTCAAGCAAGTTGTTTTCAGTTTCACAATTTTACAGTTTCAGCCTGTTTTTTTATTTAATAGAAGTTATTGTTCACTATATATCTTTTGTTTTTCTTTGTATCTCTGTGTTATTATATTCAATATATTTTTAATTTTGTTTCACTCATAAATAAGGATCAGTGGTATCAGAGCAGTCTTCTCTTCATTTGTTTTTCTTTGCGCATGTCCCCGACAAGATCTGGGTACAAGAAGTTGGGACTCGAATCAGCCGATCCTTTGCAAGATTGGTCACGCTGAGCTCGACAACAACTCATGGGGGACGAGAAGAAAGATGATGGAGCAGGATATCCTTTCAAATTGTTTCTTGAGCCAACCCTTGTGTGAAAAAGGAACGAAATGATGGACAACTTTGCATAGATCCTTCAACGGCTACCCACAGGAGACACATCTTCATCAAGTGGCCATGCAACCCCCTTCAAGGTACAAGTAAATTTTAATATTCCATTATTTGAAGCACTGATAGATGTGGATGTTGTAGATAAATGGTTAAATTTTCTCGAAGGGTATTTTTCGGTCCACGATTTTTTTCAATAGGGAAAAGATTACTTTTGCACTCCTCAAGGTCGTCCCCCATGTTAAGAACTGGTCAGATACTTAATCTGAGAAAAGGGCCATAGAAGAATATGAAATACTTGTGGTCGCTCCTACATGGGATTCCTTCGGGGATTCCATCAAAGAAAAATACTACCATGTTGGAAGCTACAAGGACCAGTACACAAGATGGACCATGTTGTGTCATGAAAGGGACCAACACACTACCATATTTCACCAATATTTTCCATACCTTGTGCACCAAATTGGGTATCAAACACTCTGAATGAAATCTGGTGCTCAAATACTGTGGTTTTCTACATAGATACATTCAAATAGAAATGGATTTTCTGGACATCACATCATTAGGTGTGGCTTATAGATATGTTGTCAAGATCGAGCATAAATTTAAGCAGAAGAGGAGAGAGTTTGGATCTGCAAACTCCTCACAGCTGAAGTAGGGAAAAGGCGGCCCGAACCCACAAAACAAGGGATAGGAAAAATATGGCCACTCTCAGGACAACCAGTCCAAGACACAACCCAAGAAGGGTAATGAGAAGTCGAAGAAGGATATAGGGAAGTGGTGTGAATATCATAAAATCCCTTGGCCAAACACTAAAGAATGTCGCTCCAAGTAGTAAATGGTGGTCGATATGAAAGCTTCTGAGTCAAAGGCATATTATGACTCTAAATCAAATCTAGAAAGAGGAAAGTGGATTATCGATGCCGAACTCAATACCACTTTCACTACCACCAAACTCCTGCCAAGTGAACCAAAAGAACTAGAGGAAGGGGAACACATTTTTCACTCATAGATGTGGGTAAAGGGGGCTCCACTTCATTTCATTTTCGATAGCAGAATTCAAAAGAATATAATCTCAGCATATGTCTTCAAGCGGCTAGACCTGTCGATGACACCGCATCTGCATCCCTACACCATTGGCTGGATCCGCCAAGGAATAAATCTATGCATCAACCAACATCGTCGTCTACCCTACGATATCAAACCCTTCAAAGACAAGGTATTTTGTGATATTTCTCCCCTTGAAGTTTGTGATATTCTGTTAGGCCAACCATATTTTTGGAAGCGACATGTTGTGTATGAGTCTAGACCCTGCATTGTTATTAATACTTTGGGTAGACAATTGTATAGGATACCATAGGTAGCGTCTCCTACCACTATTTCTTTAATATCTTCTAAGAAATGCAGTACGGTCATTTCACAGAATGGGAAGTTTGTATTATTTTTTATTCGTGTTCGCAATGAACAGAAGGTCGTCGCCACATCCATGACCTCTACACAGAGACTCTCTTTGCGGCAGAAGCAAGTGGACAGGATTGTGGAAGAATACAAAGACATCTTCTCCTCACCCACAGGGGTACCGATGCATTGTCAAGTCAAGCATCCAATTGATATAACCCTTGGTGCACCTCTTCCCAATGGACCAATCTATCGTTGTTCGTTGATGGAAAATGATGAAATCAAGCACCAGATCCAATATCTACTTCAAAAGGGGATCATCTGACCCAAATCCTCTCCTTGAGGAAACCCGATTGTATGGGTGCAGAAGAAAGATAGGACCTGGCAGCTCTGCATTGATTACAAAGAATTAAACAAGATCACAGTCAAGAAATGGTACCCAATTCCCCATATTGATGACCTTCTTGACCAAATCAAGGGGGAGAAGTTCTTCAACAAGATTGACCTAAAGTATGGCTACCACCATGTTCCTATAGAATCGATTGATGTATGGAAGACAACTTGCAAATCTAAATAAGGTCTCTTCGAATGGTTTTTCATGCCCTTTGTCTTAACAAATGCACCATCAACTTTCATGAGGTTGATGGATGATGTATTGAGACCCTTCACCAATTCTTTTGTGGTGGCATATCTAGATGACATCCTCATCTTTAGTAGAACTTGGGAGGAACACATGCAACATATTCAACAGGTTTTGAGCACTCTGTGAAAACACAAGCTATATGCCAACTTGCAAAAATGTTCCTTTGGCATGAACATGGTCGAGTACTTGGGCTACGTTGTTGATGGGCATGGGGTACATGTGGATCAAGCTAATATCCAATTCATTTGTGACTGGCCAACCGTGACCACACTTACCGATCTTCGGAGCTTCTTGGGGTTTCCCAACTTCTACCATAGGTTCATGTTGGGATTCTCCCATATTTCATGGGCCCTTAGCCAAGTGACCAAGGGTGATGGCAGGGAAAATTTTGCATGGGGGAAGGCACAAAAACGAGAATTTGATTATTTGAAGCATCGCTTGTGCTCTGTTAGTGCTTTGTAAAAAAATTTGGCTAATAAAACAAATGACAGAGGTAACCTACAAACCACTTTAGAGCTGGGTACTATCATGCTCATCTCAGAGAGGGCCCTCTCCTATCACTTGGTCTTTAACAAATCAATTTTCTTTAACAAATCAATGGCTAGTTTTTGTTTCTTTGAAGGGTTTTTTATGATTTTGCTGGCAAGGAAGGGGAGGGACACTTAGGGCTATGGAGTCAAAACTCCTGAAAACAAATGGAAGCACTGATTGGTCGGTAGAAATCTACAAAGGACAAAGGATAAATGAGGCAATGAATCTGAGTTATAAATTGAAATTTTTAAAGTGTAAGAAGAAAGGAAAAACATACAACTGCATCAGAGCATTAAATAAATGAATTTTGACTTGGTTAGGAAGAAATTTAACACAGTTTAAATTGCTTAAGACGAGAGCATCACAAGATGAATTATGGGACCTTTAACTATCCAATTTAAATAGAAGACAGGGAAAATGGAATTTAAGCACACAGGAAATACATACGAAGAAAGAATACAAAACTCAGATCACCACCATTAGAATGTTTTCTTGGAAAATTCAGGACATCTGCATGTGCATTCTATTAAGCTTCAGAAAATTACATTCAAGTCCCAAATAGCTAAATTCGTGCCCTTGCACTTCTGCCAACCATTAATACATATGAAACTCCTAATATTTATACAATCTGAGTTTCTTCGGTTTGAAACCAGTTACAATGATAAGAATGAAATGTTTCGGTTCTAAAATCGATTACAATGATAAGTAAGAAAAAGTTTCAAGACCCAGATTCTGGCTCCTCTTGCGTTTCAGTCCATTTCTTCACCACTTTTTCTGCTTCTGAGGTTATGATGGGATCCACGGTCATGATGAAAAATACCTGGAAACGAGTGGAAATGGCACGCAGTTGGTGCACCATTGAGCTGCAAGTGGAAGACGGTGGTCGCGCCAAGGTTCTAACGGTCCAGCGTTCAAATAATAATCAAATAAAATAAATGATTAAAAGTCCCTTTTTACTTTTCTATTTTGCGGGGGCGTGAGGAAGTGGTTATGAGGTAACCCTCCTTTTGTCCCGCAATGCACCCGGTGATGCCACATACCCCCGAGAGAAAACCATGGTTTAAATTGTGAGACCACCCTTCAAAATTAAAACCTGCGCAACTTCACCCCCCACAATCGCTCTCGACTGTTGATCTCGAGAACTCATGATCAACGATACTTCAGACCTTATTGGTTACTTTTCTATTTGCAGGGGCTCGAGAAAGTGGTATGAGGAAACTTGCTTTTCATTTCGCAATGCACTTGGTGATGCCACATACTCCAGAGAAAAAATCGCAGTTTAAATTGTGGGACCGCTCTTCAAAATTAAACTCTGCGTTGCTTCACCCCCCACAATCGCTCTCGGTTGTTGATATCGAGAACTCACTATCCACGATACTCTGGAGGAATTGTGTTGCAACTGCATTGAGTCGAGAACTCCAAGAGGTCGGACTTAATATTTACCATTGATCGGGAGAAGGTACATGGCAATAGATACCACAGTCCGGAGACTGGGCACTCCAAAAGGTTGGAGAGTATGGATAGCCCAGAATTTATGAATCCTAGAGTTCCATAATAAATCCCAGTCGTCGGTTGTTGAGAAGTCGTGGGCCATTGATCTTGTTTCAATCTATGATCTGGGTAACCCTGCTATTTTGGTGTCATGCTAAATTTTATCTGTCTACCAAATCCATAATCCTTTTAACCATGTTTAGAGATGGCACTAATTTGGTGTTCATGAGATTTGAATGTTGAGCAGGAATACCTCCCAGAGGATGATCTCCCAAATTTTATGTGGTGACTTGACGTCATTGTGCTGACGTGTCATGGAAAAAAGGGTGACACATGTCACATGGAAATGGGCGAATGACACAACCAAATGACCAGAAATGAGTGCCACTTGTCATGACTGATGAGTGTGCTACATGTCTCAATTGATGGTTTCCATGTTCTTCTGCACTTCGAGCTTCGGGAGTTTTGGATTGTGAAGCATGAAGTTCTCCCGGAGTAGTATAGGCCTAGAGTGACGTGGAAACCTGATGTCATATGATGTCATAGTTGTTGATGTGTCACAAAATAGGAGTGATACGTGTCACTTGAACATGAGTAGATGACATGCCTAAAGGTGCCTAAACTGAATGCCCCGTGTCAGTGCCTCGCACGAATTTGAAACTCCAAATGTGAGAGAGTCATTAATCTGAGTTGTACATGGGATATCTACCATTGAAAATTAAACCTGTCTGTTTGCTTGTATTTCAAGCTCAAAATGGACTGCTCTGAATGCTGCATTTTTGCTCGTGGTTGTTCCCTGTGCATATGATCGGAAATAGATCTTTTAAACGACAATGGTTGAGTTATTTAACATGTGTTAATTAACCATTTAGATTTCCGAACTCTGTTATCATCTTGGTGTTTTATGGTTTGTTGTTCTTCATGCTTTATTTCAAATATGTATATGTTTATATGGCTGCCATATTTCCTCTTTAATTCTTCCTCTTAATTCAGCTTCTTAAATGGTTAATTAACACATGCTAAATAACTCAACCATTGCCGTTTAAAAGATCTATTTCAGATCAAGTGGCTTTAGAGCTAGTTGATGTTTGGATTTGAGTTTTGCATGTTAACCAGGGAAAAGCTACATCGTGGTGAAGGCTAGCTTGTTGAAGAGAATCCATTGATTGGATTGAGAAAGAGAACTTCTCAAAGCGAGAAGATGGCATCAGAAGAGGGACTTTCTCAGGATGAGAAAGAGTTTCAAAAAACATGGGCCATGTGTCAGCACCTGATGGATGCCACGTGTATCCAACGGATGAGCGCCAGGCATCTGAACTGAGGAGCACTAAGTGTCTTCAACATTTCGACGTTTTCGGTGTTTCGGTGTTCGGAAGTTTATGTTTTCTCTGAATTGAAAACTCCCAAAGTGGTATGGGCTCGGAGTGATGTGGCGGTCTGACGTCATTTTGACACTTCGATGCTTCTGTTTGGTCGTCAGGCCTTGCGCGAATTTGAAACTCTAAATGCGCGAGAGCCGTTAATCTGAGTTGTACATGGGATCTCCACCATTGAAAATTAAACCTATCTATTTTCTTGTATTTCAAGCCCAAAATGGACTGCTCTGAATGTTGCGTTTTTGCTCATGGTTGTTCCCTATGCATATGATCTGAAATAGATCTTTTAAACGACAATGGTTGAGTTATTTAGCATGTGTTAATTAACCATTTAGATTGTCGAATTCCGTTATCATCTTGGTGTTTTATGGTTTGTTGTTCTTCATGCTTTATTTCAGATCTGTATATGTTTATATGGTTGTCATATTTCCTCTTTAATTCTTCCTCTTCATTCAGCTTCCTAAATGGTTAATTAACACATGCTAAATAACTCAACTATTGTCGTTTAAAAGATCTATTTCGGGTCAAGTGGTATTAGAGCTAGTTGACGTTTGGATTTGAGTTTTGCATGTTAACCAGGGAAAAGCTACATTGTGGTGAAGGCGAGCTTGTTGAAGAGAATCCATTGATTGGATTGAGAAAGAGAACTTCTCAAAGTGAGAAGATGGCATTGGAAGAGGGACTTTCTCAGGATGAGAAGATGGCCTAGACATGGGCTACCACATGGCACCCATTCATTGGTTGATATCTTTGCAAAAAAGTGGACTCCATGAGGTTTGAACCCATGGCCTCGGCATGGGCGAAACCATTTTCCTGTAGGTTGGGCTACCAACCCGCTTACTGGATGTTTCTTAACCATATATATTTGAGTTTGCAAAGGGTTCCGGGTGGAGGCAGAAAGGGTTTGGGTTTAGCCCCAGCCCACGGTCGTGTACATTTCCATACGCTCACATTTAAACCCTGACGTTATATACCATACCACCAGTCTATAGGCCACGAACTAGCAACTATTGCCATATGACTCGGGTGTAAACACTTGGGCACGAGTCATATGGAAATAGTTTCTAGTCTGTGGCCCGTAGACTGGTGGTATGGTATATAGTGTCGAGGTTTAAATGTGGGTGTATGGAAATGTACATGACTGCGGGTTGGGGCTAGACCCTAGCCCTTTCCTCCTCCACCCAAAACCCTTTGAAAACTCAAATATATATGGAATCATATATGGTTAAGAAACATCCGGTAGGCGGGCTGGTAGCTTGGCCTACGCGAAAATGCTTCCGCCCATGCCGAGGTCGCGGGTTCAAACCTCATGGAGTCCAAAAAGTTTGCAAAGATATCAACCAATGAATGGATGCCACGTGGCACCTTCTCATTCACCTAATTCTGATGCCACGTGTCAAATTCTCATTGGTTCAACTGTCTTCCCTATCACCTGCCACTGTACCTGCCACGTGTCATACCTGCCAAGTCATCAGTATGGATGTGCCACGTTTCACTCCCTTATAGGTCCACCTGTCACATCAAGTACCCAGTCAACCTCTGTCCACGTCAACGCCACATACTCTGCCATGTTAGTGCCACGTACCCTGCCACGTTAGTTGTATGGTCGTACAACCTATACAGTCAGCTACCATGTGGCACTGTACAGACTGTACAATCATCATTTTTTTTCCTGTTTGAAAAAATGAACATATTTGGAGCATACGACGTCCATTTGGAGCATACGACGTCCATTTGATCCTGTTCAAGTTGCGTTGGGTTCGTGTTGATGAGGCCTACGCAAGTCCTTTTTGAAGAGATTCCGAGAAATTTTATTTTTAGGCCTTTCTGAGCCCCATCAAGCTCCTAGATCCAATTCTGGATCAACATACAACATACTTGATCAACCTTCCATAAGCTCAATTAATGGAAAACAAGATGAAAATTAATTTGAACCAAATCACGATATGTGTTTACCCTTCAAGAAATACATAAAAACTCTCTGCAAAGAGTCAGTCAAGCAAGATAATAAGGAAAACCAAGTCATTGAACAAATGGGAAACTGACTTGACCAACTTTAAGAGGAAATATTTCTAGGAAGGTTTGCAGAAAAGAGAGAGATGGGGCAGGGGTGTAGACTTAGGTCTTAACATGGAGGACATGACTATTTTGGATGATTAGTCAAGTGAAGGATTTAGGTGATGGGAACTTGACGGAGCTGGTGAAAACGTTATAAATTCTAAGTGGAAAGATAGCACAAGGACAAGATGGTTTGGAAGAATTAATACAAATTAGCATGTGATAACATGGTCATATCCAGTACTCTCTTTACTCGATCTGCAACAACCATTCGATATTGAGACTGATGCCTTTGACTATGTTGTAGGCAGTGGCATACCATAGTGAGAAACTCTGAGATACCATTCAGAAATACCCCATCTATGGCAAGGAAATGTATTCCATTGTGCAAGTCTGTCGCCAATGAAAACATTACATTCTGGGAAGGGAGACAATCATCCACACTGATCACAAGCCTTTGCAGTTCATATAGACACAGGGGAAATTTCAAAATGACCACCATCAAAAGTTGTCCACATACCTACAACAATTCCATATCAACATCAAGTATAAGACATGGATCACAAATCATGCCACTGATTGCATCAATCGACCTCTCGTTTCTACACTCACCCCATTGCTCCATTCCTATGGGCATGAGGCATCTGAGTGGCCCCAACTTTATTAGTGTGACCCTGACTTTGCCACCACCTATCATCTCTTCGGTACATGCGTGAATGTCACAAAGTTTCACATTCAGGATGGACTATTATGCCATTTGGGCCACCTATGTGTTCTAGCAAGAAAGCGTGCAAAGATGCTTTTGGAGGCTCACTACAGTCGTATGGCAAGACATTTTGGCATGGAGAAAACTGTGGCCATTCTACATAAACATTTTTATTGGCCAAAACTATGACAGGATGTTAGAAAGTATATCATATCTTTCACTTCCTATGCCATTGCCAAGCCAATCATCAAGAAGCAAGGATTGCACACTCCTATTCCTAATCACGAGTGGCCTTGGGAATCCATCTCGATGGATTACATTTCTAGCCTTATGTTCACCAACCAAAGAAATGATTGTGTATTTGTGGTGGTTGATCGGTTTTCGAACATGGCCATTCTCACAGCCTACAAGAAGAGCATCACAGCACAAGATACTGCCAATCTCTTCTTCAAACGGGTGTGGATCCATTTTGGGATACCACAGACCATCATCTCAGATTGGGACAGCAGGTTCCTCGACACATTTTGGTCGAGCCTTTGGTCACTATTGGACACCAAGCTCACCAAATCCACTTTCTTCCACCCCCAAACCGATGGACAAACCAAGGTTGTCAATCGGATGATTGTGCACATCCTGCACATGTATAACTCTAAGAATTCGTGTACATGGGATGAGAGTCTTCCCTATGTTCAACACAACTACAACAGGGCTCTCCATAGCTCCATCGATCATAGCCCATTTCAGGCAGGGATGGGATTCCAACCCTTGGGTTCCATGGATGTTGCACTACCTCTTGCAACCACACAGGTCGAATCTTCCCATGTTCATTCTGAGGCCGACAAAGCCACCCCATTCATTGAGCGGATTCAACACATCCGCGAACAAGTCCATGAGATTTTGCAAAAATCCAATGCTAAGTACAAGCAGTTCCATGATCAACACCAGGTACCGCACAAGATTTAGGTGGGAGACAAGGTATGGTTACATTTGTAGAAAGAGCACCTCATAGGGCCCCATCAGAAGCTTCATCCAATTCTCTATGGTCCTTACACTATCACCAAGGTTGTGAGTGATAATGGTTTTTAGCTCAACACTCCTCCCTTCCTTGGCTTGCACCCAGTGTTCAATGTGGACCTCGTTCGACCATATTTCCACCATTATTGGACACCTTCGAGACCGCAGAATAGTTAAAACCAACATAGCTCAACCCTGACTACATGGAACAAGTATCCACTAATCAGATAGTGGACACATAGGTCAAGGGCACTCGCTAGTAGAGGATCCAACTTTATCGGGTTGTCAAGGCAGGGAAGCTCTTGCACCAAGGAAAGTGGCTCACCCGAGGCCAAATTCTGTAGAAATTTCACCACCTAATCGGGGAACTCAATGCAATGGAGACCATTGCTTCCTAAGGGGGGTGGACCGATCCAAGTGGATATTGGTGGCCATCCACCTATTCCAGCTGGCTCATCTTGACTGTTTTTAGTTCAACATGTTCTTCTGAAATTATTTGTAATTGTGGGTTTTTCACTTTCGGGGTTGTCTGAAGCCCTAAACAACTTCTAGGTGGACATTGGTGGTCGTCCACCTAATCCAACTGGCTTATTTTGGATTTTTTCATGTCAATACATCTTTATGTACTTCTGGGGTCATTTTGGGGCCCTAAGAAGCGTTTTTTGGGCTTGTCACAGTCAAACTATAGACAAATTCAAATTTAGACAACATAATGTGTAGTTATTGAAAATACCTTTCCAATGGGCTATCACACGCTTAAAACGAAGATCATATGCAAAAGTTACGACCCCTGGAAGTTGGGGTACCAACTTACCCATCAGGCCCACATAACTTTTGGCGTTTCATCTCCTAGGGTTAGGTTTTTGGATGTATAGGGGTTTGGCATTCATGAGTAATGTTAAAAAGGCCTTTGGAGCCTCATTGTAATGGTTATGCTTAGACGAATGCGCGTAGCAGCCACATCTCTTCTCAGAGATAGCTACCACCATTCGAGCAAGTTGTTTTCAGTTCTGCAGTTTTACTGTTTCAGCCTATTTTTTTTATTCAATAGAAGTTATTGTTCATTGGATATCTGTTGTTGTTCTCCGTATCTCTGTTTTATTGTATTCAATATATTATTCATTTCTTTCTTCTCATAAATCTGGATCATCAGGCGATGCATTGCAAAGGCACACAATAAAAATGTGTTAATGGTGTGGGTAGTTGGGAAGATGTCGATGCCCAAGGTTATAGAACGATGGGGAAGATTGCTCAACTTATTGAGAAAACTAAATGCACTTGGCTTAGGGTTTAGATACATAATAAGAGAAAATTCTCATGACTCTCTGAAGGGTATCAAAAGGGCATAATCGAAGGAATTTATTGTCAGCCTGGTTATAAAGATAGAATAAAATAATGGAGGTGTGCCCAGGAAAGAGGGGAAAACCAGGGAAAGATGCGCGTTAAAATCCAATTGATGATAACCCTAACCACGAAAAAATATTAAATGGAAAGCATGGTCAAATTTAGGGCTTACATGATAGATTTGATGACACATGTAAAGTGAAGGCGATGTAGAGATGAGCATTCTCAAAAGGTTTCTATTTGAGCATGTGGTGGTCCCCTTTCTCTTCTCTCGGCAACAACTATTAGTGGAATGGAGAACTAAAGGGTCGAACCCTTTCTTTATAACTTATTTGGGCACGTGTTTCGAGAATTCAAGGGGAAGTAAATGTAAGTGTTGCAATGATACCGAGGGATTTGGTGTTAACTCCTCTAGTAGCATCGAAGTCGATGTTGGAGAATCCTCCGACTTGGACCAAAAGTTCCCTGATGTATACCAGAGGACTTTGAAGGAACTCCTTCGATGTGTATTGCAGGAGTCGAGAGGAACTTCTCTTATAGCCCAAAAATGGTTCTTGAAAATTGTCTAAGTGTTAAAACCAAATTAAACCAAACCAAGCTTGAAACAACAAGCAACCTGATCAGAGAGGGATGAGAAGATTTTAACAAAAGTCAAAAGTTGGGGTAGCCCTTCCTAGCATGTCAAAAATCTCTCAAGGAGACAAAGAGGGGTCCCATTTTCTTGGTGAAAGAAATGGATTTTCAAGCAAGAATACAAAAAAAGGGAAAGTGTTGATGCCCGACACAACATAATAACATAGATCATTAATATATGGCTCCCCATCAGGAAATTTAATGTTTTATTTTAATGTTGCAAGGAATGTATAATACCATAATATGCATAGATGCTTTGTCAATGTAACACGTTGTAACTTTTCTCAAATCATTAAACTTCTTCCATATACATTTTCCATGACTATGTATTCTATATGTGAATAAATGAATCATGAATTCTTTTTGATGATTAGAATACTTATGATGATGTCTATTTACAATTTATTTCATAACATATTTAAAACACGATATTCTGTTAAATGTTGTTGATGAAAAACTATTAAAAAAACAAGTTTTTTGTCCCAATATCATACAATGATTATATGGGTGATTGCAAGAAAAAAAACAAAAACACTCGCCTATAAAAATAAATAAATAAATAACTTGCCTATAGAAAACTTAAACATAACTTGCCTATAGAAAACATACCATGTATCCTTCATTGTTTATTATAAACACTTTTAGGTTTTTTTCTTCATATGTCCATACTATTTGTAATTTCTAAAAGATTATATAGCAATATATAGGCGCTTGAGATTCAAAGGCAGGTTTTGAATTTACGTGGAAGCATTCTACTTTTCCCCGTGGGGTCCGCCCATGTGACCATTAGAGACGAGAGTGTAATGGACTAGGTTGGGCCAAGGTTTCAACTTACTTGAACGAGGGAAGTTGGAACGATAAGTTTTAACAAAATGCTAAGAAGATATTGATTCTGGTTTTTCTATGTCTGGATATAAATGTATATAATATTCTTAGTGGGGATTTTGTTTTTAAATATAAGTAGATGTAGGGTTGATCACCAAGTTATGAAATATTTTGTTACCTTCGAAATAGTTTATGTGAGTTTTTTTTATTAAGGAAGGTTCATATTCCTATACCAATCCATGATCTAAACTAAAGATCACCCTCTAACCAACCTTTCTTCATAAAATAGATTTAGTTGCCCTAAACAATAATATTACAATATTGAATTTAAGTTTTTAAAATATATTTTATTACTAGGAGACCTTGTGCAAATAGGAATATTACTTAATTCAAATAGGAATATATATTAATTAATTAATTAGAGGTTAATTTGTTGGAGTGTATTTTAAGATATTATCTAATTGTTTTATGTTTTGGTTTTTTTTAGTTGGAATTGGGAGATTTATGATATGTGAACTAGGTAAGTTATTTTCAAAATATATGAACTTGTAAGTTGTGATGTGTAAAATGGTTAAACTCTCTCTTTATATAATGTTTTATGATTGAGATTTAATTTTGAAAAAACAAAGTCTTTTAAATTTGGAATATCATGGTAACATATATTTCAAATTTTCTTATGATTTATAACTTGGTAAGTTACGTGGAAAATATATGAACTTGAACTTGGTAAATTACATGGAAAATATATGAACTTGTAAGTTGTGAGTAGTGTAACATATTATAAATAGTAATAATATAAAATTTATTATTAATTGATTTTTTTAGTCATTGAAAATTGAAAATAATAGGAAGATGAATTTACATTTTTTACTCAATATTTTTTGAATTGATGAAATAATATTGTAAAATTAAGTTATAATAAAAGTATTAATGACACTAAATATACTTTTGTATTCAAGAGTACTAAATACATTTTTGTATTCAAAACAACTATTTTGATAATACAAATTGCATATTGTAGCAAATATTTTATGATTATATTCTAATAATGGTAAACTCAAAAAGATAAAAATTTTAAAACAATTAACTTTTTTCTTAAAATAATGGTAAATTTATATACATTCGAAAATAATATATGAATGACAATTTCCTTTCTCTTCTTTATCCCTCCCATGACTAAAAATGAACAATGACCCATAAATTCTCATTATAACCCAATTTTTATGTATAATCTTCCACAAAACAACCTTAACCCACAATGGCCAACAGATATCCAAACCACAAACCAAACCAAAAATTTAAGACATTCTTCGTATCCCTGCTTTGCAATGTCTACCTACAATTTTTTTTTTTAAAGATTCCTTCCCTTATTCCCCTAATTTGATTGTCCTCCTTTTGGTAGAGTGCAATACAATTTAAAAAGCCAAAATAAACAAGAAGTACAAAATGGCCATCCGACTTAAGCTCTTTGTAAAAAGTATAAAAAATCTCAACATTACCCGATCAAAAAATTTCCATGCTTTCATCTCTTAAAAAAGATTGTCACCTTAGGATTTTTTCTCTTTCAAAGGATTCCCCATGGTACCATTGCAAAACCCTTTAGGAAAGTAAGTACAAGGTTTCCCTCTCAAACATTATTCCATGGTTTCATTGTACATCTTTATGTGAAACTAAGAGCCTTTCCATTTTAATCTCATTCTTTGCACTTTACTAATGTTATATATTTTAATCTTAAACTTTGCACTTTACTAATGTTAACT
>SNQJ01S0053225.1:0-13364 GCA_010110895.2 Picea sitchensis
ACGTAAAACACTGGTGTACTGTGCATGTGTGTGATTGTTTATTTATTACTGCTCATTATTGGATAATAATTCTACATTGATATAACATTTGAAGAAAAAGGATTATAATTACGTTATTACTGATTCACCCCCCCTCTTAGTAAGCCAACATAGCATCAGGTATATATTTCTTAAGCAATGAAATATGAAACACATTATGTATATTCATGGTTGCATGCAATGCAAGCATATATGCAACAGGTCCTATCCTTTCTAGGATTTCAAACGGTCCACAAAATCTAGCTGCCAACTTGGAATAGTTTCCCAGCTTCAGGGAACTTCTGTTAGCTTTTACTTTCAGAAAGACATGATCACCCACTTTGAACTCCCTATGGATTCTATTCTTATCATCATAACTCTTCTGCCTATCTTGAGAAGCTTTCAAATTATGCTTAATCTTCAGCATTTGTTCTTCCATTTCCTTGAGCAACTCTAGCCCAATCACTGTCTATCAGCTGGATTATCCCAACTTACTGGAGTATTGCACTTTCTACCATAAAATGCTTCAAATGGGCTCATTTTCAACGATGCTTGATACCCATTGTTGTAGGTGAATTCTACCAAGTGTAGGTAGTCTTCCCATTTAAACGGTTTGTCCATCACATACATCCTTAGCATGTCTTCTATCACTTGGTTAACCCTCTATGTTTGCCCATCATATTTAGGATGATAAGAAATGTTGAAGTTAAAATTAGTTCTGAATCCTTTGAACAACCCCTTCCAGAACTTGGAGGTAAATTTCAGGTCCCTGTCAGACACAATTGTCTTGGGAATACCGTGCAATCATGTTATTTCCCTCATAAAAATATCAGCAACATTAGTTGCCTTGTGAGTAGTCTTTAATGGAACAAAATGGGCAGATTTTGTAATCTTGTCCACCACCACCATGATTGAATCATGTTGCTTGTCGGTTCTGGGAAATCCTTTGATGAAATCCATTGTCACCCCTTCCCACTTCCACTCAGGAATGGGTAAGGGTTGCAGCAACCCTGTTGGGTGCCTGTGCTCAGCTTTAACCTTCTGGCACTCCATACATCTGGCGATGTATTCAATAATAGCTTTCTTCATACTTGGCCAAAAGTAATGGCTCTTGACTGCTGCCACAGTTTTCTGATATCCAGGGTGCCCTCCATAAGGCACATTATGCATTTCATGCAAAATCGCAAGTTTCAAATCCTGGACCTTAGGTACATAAATTATGTTCTTGTACACAAGTATTCCATCAGTTTCCAATTTATAAATCTCCACTTTCTATGGCATATTACCTTGTTGTAGCTTTGCTACCAAATCCCTGTACTGCAAATCTTTATTTGCAGCCTCCAAATTTCTTCTTTTAATATCATTTCGGTACATGTTGATGGTTGTAGCATGTAATTCATGCACTCTTCTGTTGAGTGCATCAACCACTTTATTTTCCTTCCCTTTGATATGCTTGATATCAAAATCGTACTCACAGATAAACTCCAGCCACCTACTCTGTCTAGCGTTCAAGGTTGGTTGATCAAACAAATATTTCAGACCATTATGGTCTGTCCTCAGTTCGAACCTCCTTCCCATGAGGTAATTTCTCTATTTATTTAGAGCGTGTACTATGGCTGCCAAATCCAAGTCATGAGTTGCATAGTTCCTTTCATGCTCTTTCAACTTTCTGGATTCATAACAGATTACGAATCCATTCTGACTAAGGACTCCTCCCAGTCCTTCTTTGCATGCATCTGTGCACACAAGGAAATATTCATTTGGATCGGCAATCCTCAAGATTGGAGCATTGGTTAACAGTTGCTTCAATTTATGGAATCTTTTCTCACAATCCTTTGTCCACTGAAACTTCTTCTCCTTCCTTTGCAAGGAAGTGATAGGATGAGTTATCCTCGAGAACCCTATGATAAACATTCTATAATAACCAGCTATACCCATAAAGGATCTGACTTCTGTCACATTCTTTGGCATTGACCATTCTCTGATGGCCTCAATCTTTTTAGGATCTACAGCTATCCCATCATTCGAAATAACATGCCCCAAGTAATGGATCTGCTCCTGATAAAGCGAGCACTTGATCAACTTGGAATACAGTTGGTGATCTCTTAGCACTTGAAACACCATCCTAAGATGTTTTTCATGCTCTTCCTCCAACTTGGAATACACCAAAATGTCATCCAATAAGACTATGATGAACTTGTCTAGATAGTCCCTTAATACACCATTCATCAGGCACATAAAAACAATGGGTGCATTTGACAACCCAAATGGTACCACTATGAACTCGTAATGATCATACCTTGTTCTAAAGGAGGTCTTGATGATGTCTTCATCCTTTATTCTTACCTGGTGATATCCTGACCTGGGGTCTATCTTCGAAAATATCTTCGCATCCATCAACTGATCGAAGAGGTCACCAATCCTCGGCAGAGGATATTTGTTCTTTATAGTTACTTTGTTCAATTGTCTGAAATCAATGCACAATCTCAACGTCTCATCCTTCTTCTTCACGAACAGGACTGGGGCTCCCCAAAGTGACACACTTGGGCGTATGTACCTCTTCTTCAGAAGCTCTTCAAGCTGCAATTGCAACACTTTCAGTTCTGGCATACTCATTCTGTAAAGAGCTTTTGACACTAGATTTGCTCCAGGCATTAAGTTTACATAGAAGTCAATATCTCTTTTTGAAGGTAGTCCAGGTACCTCCTGAAATACATCTTCAAACTTCTTTAGTACCGCATGATCTCCAATACTTGACACCTTACCCTTAGGTGTTTCCTCCACATGGGCTACAAATAATTGACAGCCTTTTATGTAGCATTTATTCAGCTGCATTGCTGAGATTTCTCTGATAGCAACAGCTCTAGGAATTCCTTGGATTGTTCTTCGATTCCCTTCCTCATCTAGGCAAGTGAATGCCTTGTTATGACATTCCAAATTGGCATGATGTCGGTCCAACCAATCCATCCCAATTAGACAGTCATAAGAACCTAAAGGTAGAACATTCAATTCAGCCTTTGTGCTCAGTCCATTCATGTCCACTGAATAGGACTTAACCAACTCAGTGACTTTTCTCTTGGTTCCTATAGCCATCTACACTAACCAATACTTTTCATGTTTCTTCTCGACAATTGCAAACTTTCCACCACTCTAGGATCTATATAACTATGGCTAGCCCCTGAGTCAATTAAAATAGCAAAGGCATGGTTGTTGATCATACCTTCCACTTCAATCATGTGCGATTGATATTCTGCTTGCTTGTTGTCCAGGCTTGCGTAGATCCTTGGTACTCTATTGCCCATGTCCTCCATTGTTTCTCCCTGCTGAACATTGTGGACAGCTCTCACTTTGTCATTTCTGTGGGGGCAATCTATGTACCTATGATTTCTTTTACAGCCCCAACATTCCATAGGTGGTTGTCTTATCATTTGTCCACCCACCTCAGCCTTCCTAGGCTCTCTAAAAGATGGTTGTCCTTGAGGACTGTTCCTGAAAAAAGGTGGTTTGTTTCCCTTTTTCCTATGTTCCCTCTTAAATTTCTTCTTGTCTTCCCAAGATTTTTGGAAAGTAGGCTTTTCTTTTTGTTGACCATATAAGCATTTTTCTCTCCTTAAATTTCCATCCATAGTCTTTGGGTCATCATACTGGATCTTTTCACTGATGGAATATGGAAGTCCACTTAGATATCTTTGAATTTTGACAGTCTCATCCTTGATGAAAGGAACATACTTCAACAATTCCAAAAACCTTTGTTCATACTTGTAATACCCCAAGGTCAAGCCCATTCTGAATTGTAATTTTGCTTATAGGTTGGTGAGCCAAGTGGTTATAAGATGAAAGACTTATGTGTTTATTAGGCTGGTGAGCCAGATGCAAAGGCTAGGAGCCTGATCTTTTGTATATGTAATTATGTAGATCATTATTAATCAAATATAAACATTGTTGCATGTAGACCGACCATGAAGAAGAGTGATGGGGGACTAAGATCCACAAGGTAGGGTTAGGAAAGGGGGGCTAAGTATTTGGGCCTAGGTGATAAGATAGGGGGCTTACCTCTAGAGGAATAATATTTTGATATTATTTCCTGAAGCCTAAGGTAGACATTATATATTTTGTTATCCTAAGTTCCTGGAAAGGGGGGCATAAGCTAAATGGAGCACATGCAGCTCTAGGAAGACAAGTGTCAACCTGGGCTCATGCAGTTAAAATCTGAAGCGTCAGTTGTGTTGGGGGGCTCCTAGTCATTTTCCTACCATCCTCCATCTGTGTTCGTTGGTGGTACTCTGTCTGAACCATCTTGCCTCTGCGTTGTCTGACCTTGACATACCTCTCGCACCTCTTAAACCAGAAATGGGAAAGTCGTCCTATGTTGTTTCCTGTGAAGCCTGACATAATTGTAATTGCATGAGTCGTGTTATGACTTAGTGTTAGGTTGTTTCCTTTTCGGGTGTCCATACCTATTTTTCCCTGTTGTCGTTGATATTACTGTTGTTTTTGTTGTCAACCGTACCCAGCTGTAGTTGAGTCGAAGGCTGGTTATCAGACCTATGAGCAACTCTCCCAGGTGAGAGAGTCAGTTGGGAAGTGAGTTTTCCTGGAACGGAGTCTCGTAGCAGCCACAGTACTCTGAGACTTCTGGTCTAGCCTGTTGCTAAAGCCCAAGGTAAGGGAGGTGTACTAGCTGATGGACTTGTATTAGTGAAGTTGTATCCTCCTAGGGTGGAGCAGGTGTGTGGGGAATGAGGGTCTGTGTGTTGTGGGCATAAGTGGCTCCTGGGATAAAAGATCCTTCCTGTTGCTTTGTGCAACTTCCTTGTTGTCCTTGCCAAGCCTAGAATTACCTTGCCCAGTGGAGTTTAGTCCCAGCTTGGGGGTGACATACTGCTGAGAATGATGAGCAGTGCGGTCTAAGGCTGGGAGGTTCATGGAAGGTCTGCACGCAGTTGGTGGATTTACTCCAAATAAAAGATAACTATCATTATGTGTTTAATTATGTATTTTATGCATGTTGTTGTGATTTTGTATTTCTTCATGTATTTTTTTGCTTGTGTGAATTGCTCTTAATTCTATTTAATTCTGTATGGTAGTAGTAACTCTATGATAGTTGTGTTAAGTTCATTAAAATGCATATATTTTATATAAGTTGTAAATTCTGCATGGTAGCATTACCCGGTCTTTGGATGGTCCGGGATGTTACAATATGGTATCAGAGCCCCAGGTTTCAATACTGAACCTGGATAGGCCGGATAAGTGGTCTTTGGACCTATGGTTTTGAGTGGAAATGGTGCTCAGATGGAACCAATTTCAAACCTTAGAATATTTCTTAGTGCCAACGGGTTACTTGGCCGTGTTACGAAGCTCAGGAGGAGTAGTATAGAATAAAATTGCAGCCGGCATGGTGTTTTACCAGAGAGAGAGAGAGAGAGAGGTAAACACTTGGAGTGTTGAGAGTCGTAGGAGTTGTTAGGGAAAGAGGATATTCCTTTACGACCGTCAAATCTGGAGAAGGTGCAGGAAGGTTATCCTGGAAGCCTTTCGGAGTTCGGCAATTGGGAGAAGCGGGGTGCACTGAGGCACAAACATCCAAAACCTGAAACTCTGAAATCCCAAGAAGATCTACATCGTAGATCTGGGAAACAGATTCACCGTTGGATCAAGCAAAAGATTAGATTGTAATTTCGAGAGTTCGGTTGTCGGGAGAAGTGGGATGTGATGACGCACAAACTCTCGAAGAGCTGAAGTATTGGGTCATGTTGATGCCACTTGGATGGACGTGGACACATGGGATGTGTGCCACATGCCAGTGGGTCTCGAAGGAAAATGTAGACATGGTGGGGCAGGATGACGTCGCTAGTATTCCGCCATGTGGCATCCTGTGTGAGCAGGGTTAGTGGGGCCCAAGTTTACGTAATATAGCTAAGGGTCGGAGGACCCATGGCGGCGTTGATCACGATACATCAAGATCAACAACCAAGGGACATTGCGGGGACCCAAGTTGCATGGAAGGTAATTATCCAAAGCGGTCCTGCAATCCAAACCATGGTTTCACTGAGGGGTTACGTGTCAGCGTTAGAAGAATTGCGGGATCAAAGGCAGGTTACTCTAAACCACTGTGGCATGCCTCCACAATTTGGAAAAGCGTGAGTGATGTGATGTAATAACATCATCTAAGGTGACGTGGGAGTGTTCGTAGATTTATGGTTCGGGGTGTGCGGATGTGAAATATTCTGAAGTCTCAAAGTCCTGGAACTCAGACACCTGAGGTTCCACCATGAGTGTTAGTCGTTGGATGTTGGGTAGACATGGACGGTTGATCCACCCTACATCGCGGGTTCATTAGTTTGGAACTTGGGAAGTTGTTGTGAAGTTCTTTGAAACCTCCCAAAACGCGAAGTTGTGAAGCGCCCTTTTGATAGGCGAGTGGTCATGAACTGCGATCACGTGCATTAGGGACTAAGAGAGAAGGGCTAGTACCTGAAGGATTGTTACAGAGCCGAGCAGAGATCAGAAAATTCCTGAAATCTGAACATTTCTTAAAATAGATTCGGTTTATGAATGTTGTGGGATTTGTTAAGGAATAATGGCCTGACAAATTTTGGTTGTCTGCACGTTGTGTTTTTCATAGTTCAACAAGTGTCAGGACCGCATTGAATTGCCACAGAGTGCATAGAAATGGAGGAGGCACATAATGCTTCCAGTTCAGAGAATGAAGTAAAAGGAATGGATGTCCATTTAGGAGGAGAAGAATCGAACTACAATGGGCATGGAGAGGAGATAGACAAGGAAGATCATATGATGAAAATCATTGAGTGATTGCAGAAGGACGCCCAGGTTCACCGAGCTGATAACAAAAATATCATGAAAGCCAGGGATCAACAAGGAAAATTAAACTTAAATTTGATGCAGAGTCTGGAAAGAATCGAAAGGAAGGTGGATAAGGAGAGTGACTCAAACAAAACAGGGAGTCGCAAGAATCCTAAGAGAAAAATAAGATCAAGAAGCGTTAGCAGGCATCATCGTCACTCCCTGAAACATTCCAATAAGGAGGCACACAGTAGTTCAATACCATCCCCTACCAGAACACAAAGGAGATCTGGAGTGGATGAACTAAAGGGTGAAATGAACAAGATTAAACCTCCTACTTTTGACGAAGAACACTAGAAATATGAAGATGTTGAGACATGGTTGTTGGGCATGAGGAAATATTTCCAACTGTAAAACTATTCTTCTCATGCAGAGGGAATAATATCAATTTACCAACTTAAAGGAAAGGCATTCATATGGAGGGAGCATCTTGTGAAATTACAACATGTCAAAGAGAAGAATGTTAATTGGAGAGATTTCAAGAAGCATTTTGAAAAGAAGTACTTAAATAAGAGGTACTATGAAAAAAAGATGAAAGAGTTATTTGAACTCAAGCTGGGCAGCATGACCATTGATGAGTTTAAATGAAGGTTTTTGGAATTGTTGAAGTATGTTCCTTTCATCAAGGACGAGACTGTCAAAATTCAAAGATATCTGAGTGGACTTCCATCTTTCATCGGTGACAAGATCCAGTATGATGACCCAAAGACTATAGCAGAAACTTTAAGGAGAGAAAAATGATTATATGATCAGCAAAAAGAAAAGCCTACTTTCCAAAAATATTGGGAAGACAAGAAGAAGTTTAAGAGGGAACAGAGGAAAAAGGGAAACAAACCACCTTTTTTCAAGAACAATCCTTAAGGACAGTCGTCTTTTAGAGATCCCAGGAAGGCTGAGGTGGGTGGACAAATGACAAGACAACCACCTATGGAATGTTGGGGATGTAAAGGAAATCATAGGTACATAGATTTCCCCCACAGAAATGACAAGGTGAGAGTTGTCCACAATATTCAACAGGAAGAAACAGTGGAGGACATGGGAAGTAGAGTACCAAGGATCTACACAACCCTGGACAACAAACAAGCAGAATATCAGTCGCACATGATTGAAGTGGAAGGTATGATCAACAACCATGTCTTTACTATTTTAATTGACTCAGGGGCTAGCCATAGCTATATAGATCCTAGAGTGGTGGAAATTTTTCAATTGTCGAGAAGAAAACATGAAAAGTATTGGTTAGTGTAGTTGGCTACAGGAACCAAGAGAAAATTCATTGAGTTAGTTAAGTCTTGTCCAGTGGACATGAATGGACTGAGCATAAAGGTTGAATTGAATGTTCTACCTTTAGGTTCTTATGACTGTCTAATTGGGATGGATTGGTTGGACCAGCATCATTCCATCTTGGATTGTCATAACAAGGCATTCACTCACCTGGATGAGGAAGGGAATTGAAGAAAAGTCCAAGGAATTCCCAAAGCTAATGTTATCAGAGAAATCTCAGCAATGCAGTTGAAGAAGTGCTACAGAAAAGGTTGTCAATTATTTGCAGCCCATGTGGAGGAAACACCTAAGTGTAAGGTGTCAAGTATTGGAGATCATGTGGTACTAAAGGAGTTTGAAGATGTATTTCAAAAGGTACCTAGACTACCTCCGAAAATAGATATTGACTTCTTTGTAAACTTAATGCCTGGAGCAGCTCCAGTGTCAAAATCTCCTTACAGAATGAGTATGCCAGAACTGAAAGAGTTGCAATTGCAGCTTGAAGAGCTTTTGCTTTCTTGTTGTCCAGGGCTACGTAGATCCTTGGTACTCTACTGCCCATGTCATCCACTGTTTCTGCCTACTGAATAATGTGGACAACTCTCACTTTGTCATTTCTGTGGGGGAAATATCTGTACCTATGATTTCCTTTACAACCCCAACATTCCATAGGTGGTTGTCTTGTCATTTGTCCACCCACCTCATCCTTCCTGGGATCTCTAAAAGATGACTGTCCTTAAGGAATGTTCCTGAAAAAAGGTGGTTTGTTTCCCTTTTTTCTTTGTTCCCTCTTAAACTTCTTCTTGTCTTCCCAAGCTTTTTGGAAAGTAGGATTTTCTTTTTGCTGATCATATAATCATTTTTCTCTCCTTAAAGTTTATGCCGTAGTCTTTGGGTCATTATATTGGATCTTATCACTGATGAAATATGGCAGCCCACTCAAATATCTTTGAATTTTGACAGTCGCGTCCTTGATGAAAGGAACATACTTCAACAATTCCAAAAACCTTCGTTCAAACTCATCAATTGTCATGCTGCCCAACTTGAGTTCAAAGAACTCTTTCATCTTTCTGTCATAGTACCTCTTAGTTAAGTACTTCTTTTCAAAATTCTCCTTGAACTCTCTCCAAGTAGCATTCTTCTCTTTGACGTGTTGTACTTGCATGAGTTGCTCCTGCCATACGAATGCCTTTCCTTTAAGTTGGTAAATGGAAATTCTTCCCTCTGCATGAGAAGAATAGTTCTGCAGTTTGAAATATTTCCTCATGCCCAGCAGCCATGTCTCAGCATCTTCATATTTCTGGTGTTCTCCATCAAAAGTAAGAGGTCTAACTCTCAAAGGCTTCCAAAATAACCTTCTGCACCTTCTATGGGTTTTACGGTCATAAAGGAATCTCCTCTTTCCCTAACAAATCCTACGGCTCTCAACACCCCAAGTGTTGAGCTCTCTCTCTCTCTCTCTCTCTCTCTCTCTCTCTCTCTCTCTCTGGTCAAACACCATGCCGGTTGCAGTTTTATTCTACTCTACTCCTCCTGAGCTTCGTAACATGGCCAAGTAACCCATTGGCACTAAGAAATATTCTAAGGTTTGAAATTGGTTCCATCCGAACACCATTTCCACTCAAAACCTTGGGTCCAACAACCACTTATCCGGCCCATCCAGGTTCAGTATTGAAACCTGGGGCTCTGATACCATATTGTAACATCCCTGGCCATCCAAAGACCGGGTAATGCTACCATGCGGAATTTACAGATTATATTAAATATATGCATTTTAATGAACTTAACACAACTATCATAGAGTTATTTCTATCATACAAAATTAAATAGAATTAAGAGCAATTCATACAAGCAACAAAATACATGAATAAATACAACATCGCAACAACATGCATAAAATACATAATTAAACACTTAATGATACTTATCTTTTATCTAGAGTAAATCCACCAACTGCATCCAGACCTTCCACAAACCTCCCAGCCTTAGACCGCACTGTTCATCATCCTCAGCAGTAGGTCACCCCCGAGCTAGGACTAAACTCCATCATTCAAGGTAATTCTAGGCTTGGTAAGGACAACAAGGAAGTTGCAAAAAGCATCAGGAAGGATCTTTTATCCCAGGAGCCAATTACGCCCACAACACACAGACCCTCATTCCCCACAGACCTACTCCACCCCAGGAGGATAAACCTTCACTAATACAAGTCCATCAGCTAGTACACCTCCCTTACCTTGGGCTTCGGTAACAGGTTGGACCAGAAGTCTCAGAGTATTGTGGCTGCTACGAGACTCCCTTCTAGGAGAACTCACTTCCCAGCAGACTCTCTCACCTGGGAGAGCTGCTCACAGGTCTAATAACCAGCCTTTGATTCAGCTACAGTCGGGTATGGTTGACAACAACAAAAATAGTAATAACAACAGCAACAGGGAAAAATGGGTATGGACACCCAAAAAGGAAACAGCCTAACGCTAAGTCATAACATGGATCAGGCAATTACAATTGTGTCAGGATTCACAGGAAACAAAAAAGGATGACTTCCATGTTTATGGTTTCAGAGGTGCGTGAGGTATGTCGAGGTCAGACAACACAGAAGAAAGATGGTTCAGAAAGAGTACCACCAGCGAACTCAGATGGAGGATGGAAGGAAAATGACTCACAAACCCCCCAACACAGCTAACGCTTCATCTTTTAACTGCATGAGCCCAGGTCAACACTTGTCTTCCTAGAGATTCATGTTCTCCATTTAGCTTACGTCCCCCCTTTCCAGGAACTTAGGATAACAAAATATATAATGTCTACCATAGGCTTCAGGAAATAATATTAAAATATTATTCCTCTAGAGGTGAGCCCCCTAGCTTAGCCCCCCTTTCCTAACTATACCTTGTGGATCTTAGTCCCCCGTAACTCTTCTTTGTGGTCGGTCTACATGCAGCAGTGTTTATATTTTATTAATAATGATCTGCATAATTACATATACAAAAGATCAGGCTCCTGGCCTTGGCACCAGGCTCACTAACCTAATAAACACATAAGTATTTCATCTTATAACCACTTGGCTCACTAGCCTATATGAAAAATTACAATTCAGAATGGGCTCAGCCTTGGGGTATTACACTGACCACTCAAGCGAAAAGAAACCAAGAACAGGTAAGTTTACCCGAAGGTCGAAGCCCTGAAGTCATGAACTGTCATCAACCGTTGATCTGGAGTGAAATATGGGAATCGTCAGATCACAGTAAAGGGAAGGAGAAGGTCAACTCCGATGTTGACCACTCCGGTGAAAAGAAGCCCGGAACATGTAATTTCACCTGAAGGTCGAAGCCCCGAATTTCAAAAGTGGATGAGGGCCATCAGATCTAGACAATGCATGGTGACCATTGGATGAGGATAGGTGGGTCCAATTGTGGTCAACTTTGGCACTGACCACTTCAATGAAAAAGGGTTTAAAACATGTAAGTTCACCTGAAGGACGAAGCCCGGAAGTCCCGAAGTGAATGAGGGTCGTTGGATCAAGAACTCAGGTGAAAACTAGACCATCCAATACGGAATAATGATCCAAAGAAGAAATACATATGACATGTCAGGAGATCCATGTCAGCAAGACCACGTGGCGCAATCAAATGGTGACAAGTGTCAAGTTATAGTTGTCACTTTAGGTATACGTAAGTCATGAATCTAGGTGACAGGTGGAAGCCACTCAACCAGCTCCACATCAACAGTGACGTTAGCAAGCTACGTCACTCCGGGAGTATGTCCTCCAAGGATATGTCGTTTCTCCTACCAGAAACTACCTGAAGCGTCGAAGGATGAAGTCGCGAACTAATGTCAGTCGATGATCTAAGATCCTCTATGTTCTCTCATGATTTTTAGATCAAGCGTAGTGGAAGGGTAGAGTAAGCATGAGATGTTAACCGACAGCAAGCGATCATCATCGTGTTATGACTTATTCGGTAGGTAAACATTCGGAGGGATTGAACTACTTCATAGTTCAAGTATCACAAAGTCTCGGAGTCATGAATAGTCAAATACCCGAAGAGCAGGAGTTCCTTTGTGCCTAAGCCCATGGTCCTAGCTCATGTACATGTGAAGGTTATTAAGCAAGGAAGTGCTAATAAGCACTCCAGTGGAATTCGCTCCGGAAGAATTAAAATACTGCAAAGGGCGAAATCCTGAAGCATCAAAGGGCGAAGTTCCAAAGTGAATGAGAACCGTCCATATCAACGTGCAAAGAAAACATGACCAACAATCTTGATAAGTGATTAAGCACTCGCTTGGATTAGTGCTTAGCCACCTCTTGTGATCGTATGAAATAGAGGTCCCGAAGTGTTTCTGTGAGAAATTTAACACATGGTATAAGAATTTGATCTCAGTCAAGAAGGAACGTTGAACCGGATAAGGACTCGGACTTTGTCCTGATTTACCTTAAGTAATCTAATACTTGCAATGCATTAAAAATATAAGATCTTATCAACTTAATTTGAGAATGAAATAAAGAGGCATGGGATCAAGTTTAAACGAAATCGATCCATTTATGTGATCGATTTATGAAAATCCCTCTTACTAAATCAAAAATCTTTCATGATAATGTATGAATAATAATGGAAAGAAAATAAATGTTGTTATTGCTAACTTAAATGAAGAGGTGCAATGGTCCAAAAAAAGGGACACATTGCTTCAATGCTCACACCAATTGGAATACTATATAAGCAAGAAGGAATAGTGAAGAAGAGGTGTCTCTGTAATCTAGATCAGAAGATAAAAATAGAAGCAGAGTCCAAGAAGAGGAATTGATGATATGAACACAGTGAGGGTGGATGGGTGGAGCAAGGAAGGATTTATATCCTTTACTATATAAGGGAGTTGGTGCTTCCTAGGGTTGGTGCCCTGAAGACAAGGGAGTTAGTGCTTCCTAGGGTTGGTGCCATAAAGACAAGGGAATTGGTGCTTCCTAGGGTTGGTTCCATAAAAACAGGGGAGTTGGTGCTTCCTAGGGTTGGTTCCCTGAAGAAGGGGATTTGTGTCTCCTAGAGTTGGTGCTCTAAAAAGGATCGATGTCCTTCACTATTATTTATAAAGCCTTATAATTCCTATTAATTATATTTATATAATTGATTTTAAATACATGTACATTGTTGATCTATTGTGGTGATTAATAAAATATCAAAGTAATTGCTAATTGTTGAAAAACAAAAGGGTAATATTGATTCACCCCCCCCCCC
>SNQJ01S0053226.1:1763-15507 GCA_010110895.2 Picea sitchensis
CATGGAGTGCCATAAATGGTGTCATTTTTGTTGCAGTATGAAAGGAAGTGTTATACCACCATTCTTCCAAGGGTAACCATTTGAACCATTGAATTTGTTTATCAGAGACAAAGTAACGAAGGTAACCTTCCACTATCTCGGTTTGTCCATCAGATTGAGTACCCAAACAAGAAAATAATTCTGTCCAAAAATGTCCAGTGAAGATAGGATCTTTGTCACTTACAATAATCTTTGGGATTCCATGTAGTTTTTGAATTGCCTCCATGAATGTGGTGGAAACTGTACTGGCTTTGAATGAGAGAGTGCACAAAAGTGTGCGTACTTGGTCAGTGTATCAACAATCACCATGATGACACTCTTTCCTTCAAACTTCGGTAACCCTATGATGAAATCCATGGAAACCTCCTCCAAATGCTGACTTGGGATGGCTAATGGTTGTAAAAGACCCAGTGTATTAATTTTTCCCACCTTATTTTGTTCGCAAACCAAAGATTCTTCTACAAACATTTGAACATCAGTTTTAAGGCTATCCCAAAAAAAATCCTTCTTGAACCTATGGTAGGTTTTCAAAAATCCTGAGTGCCCTCCTACCGGAGAGGTGTGAAATTCCAATAGTACCTTTTGTTTGAGTTGGGATTTCTTACATAAATATAAGCGATCTTTGTACCATAGTGAATCATTTTTCCATGTAAATATATATGATGCACTGGAATCCTGCTACAACCTTTGAATGTGAGACCACATGTTTTCATCATTCTTCCATTCATCCCTTGCTTCTATTATCCAATCGGGTTGGATGATCGAGATAGCAGAGAGAAAGGCCTCAACATATTCATCCTCTCTTTAGAGTGCATCTGCCACAACATTTTTCTTCCCTTTTTTATAGATGATTTCAAAATCATACCCCAATATCTCGGTCACCCATTTTTGTTGTTCTTATGAACATAGTCTTTGTTGCAAGAAGTATTTAAGACTATCATGATCTGTTTTGACCTTGAAGTGCCTACCTATTAGGTAAGGGCGCCATTTCTTTAATGCCTGTAGTATTTCCATCATTTCCTTCTCATAAATGGGTTTGTGTAAGTCCTTTCCCTTGAGTGTTCGACTTTCAAAAGCTAGGGGCCTTCCTTCTTGCATTAGGACAACACCAATGCCATTTTCCGAGGCATCACATTCCACAATAAAGGGTTTTGTGAAGTTTGGTGTGGTCAATCTAGGAGATTTGCACATCACCTCTTTAAGTTGTTCAAAAAATTTAGTTTCCTCTGGAGTCCATGAAAATCCATCATTCTTAGTTAGTGTCATTAAAGGTGTTGTTATTCTCCCATAGTTCCTAACAAAGTTGCAGTAGTAACCTGTCAAACCCAAAAATCCTCTGAGATTCTTCAATGTTTTGGGAATCGGCCAATCCATCATGGCCTTAATATTGTTAGGGTCTACCTTGACACCTTCATGATGTAATGTCCCTCGGTCAAACACAATTGTAAATGTAACGTAAGTGTACTTAAGCTGGTGAGTTGTTTTGACATCATTTTTGTAATGCACCTTCCATGGCATAGTGCACATATGAACTGCACAGTAAAATGATGTAGTGTTCACATTCTCGGATGCCGCGTGCAGTAACTAAAGTGCATGTAGTATGGAGGTCAAAAAACCTTTTGTATATGATATGTGCTATAGGCTGGTGAGCCATTTATTATAAGTTGGAATTATTATGTTTTGGAGCTAGGCCAGAGCGCCTAGATGTTAAAGGCCAGTGCGCCTATTTTGTATATGTCTCATGATTAATATAAAATACATCGTTGCGCACAGACTGACCACGATAAAAGAGATGGGGGACTGAACTTCACCGGTTAGGGAAAGGGAGAGCCAAAATTTAAGGAAATGGATAAGCTAGAGAGCTTAAGCCAAAAAGGAATATTATATTAATATTTCCTGAAGCATAAAGTATGGATAATTATTTTATCCCAAGTTCTAAAGTTCATGACAAGTGGACCAAAGTAACTTCTGATATGACAAGTGTCAAGTTGGGGACATGCATTCATATCGTGGAGACTTAGCTCATTTGGCCACCTTTTAGGATTATTCTCACCATCACCTTCATGATCATTCTGACTATCATACTTCATGCTCAGTTTCACGATGATTCTTTCCATCACTCAGTTATCCAGTCAATGATTCCATGACCATTTTCATTCACGTAATATGTTATCCTTGAGACATCCATTTCATTGTATCTGAGCCTATTCCTTAACCATTCTGGTTGGCATACCTGGTTACCTTGGGAGCAGGATTGAAGAAGCGGGTTGTCAGGCCCATGTGAGATTGAAGAAGCGTGTTGACAGGCCTATGGAAAATTGAAGAAGCGGGTTGTCAAGCATGTGAGCAATTCTACGAGCGAGATAATTGTTGGGGATTGATTCTTGAAGGTGTTAAACTACAACTACAGTGCTCTGAGGCTTCCTATCTGTCCTGTTCCTGAAGCCCCGGAAGGGAAGTGGGGTAGCCAAGGGACTGTTGAGCAAAGAAGGGGCACACTTCCTTGGGTGGGACAAGTATGTGGGGAATGAGAGATTCTAGGTTGTTAGTTGAGCGAGCACCTGAGACAGAATCTTTCATGTTGTCTATGAACCCTAGCTTGGTTAGGAACCCCTTTACCTGGGTGGAGTTCAGTCCCAAATTGGGGGTGACTCACTGTTGAGAGTGATGAATAGTGTAGTCTAAGGATGGGAGGTTCGTCGATGGTCTGTACGCAGTTGGTGACAATATTTCCAAGATAAGTACCAATCGTATGATAAAAATTATATGTTGCATTTTTATTTATGTTCTTATGTTACAGTTTATCATATATGTGATTATAATTGCCAGTATGTTTATGGGTATTTCCCTGTATATGTTGCATATTTGTGTTTATTGTTATTTCAGTATGAAATCGTATATTACATAATGTAATTGTTTGTTTATGTTTATATGTAAATATTACGTAAGAGTGTTGTATGTATATGTTTAAGTTGCATGCAGTTTGAAGAGAAACTTTATGCAGCATAACTTAGTTGAATATTGGGTATGTTACCGTATGTTCCACAGTAAGAGAACGAAATCATTCCCTAAAGTAGCATGGCCTGGCCTATTTAAGGTTGGGGATGTTACCAACTGGTATCAAAGCATGAGAGATTTCTCTGGAGTGGCATATCCCGGCCTGTGGGTGGCCGGGGGATGTTACAAATTGGTATCAGAGCTTTAGTTTCAACATTGAGCCTAGATGGGCCCGAAAGGTTCAAGTGAAGCAAATATTCACAGAAAATTAATTTCGAATTGACCAAATTTCAATTCATGGAGCATCCATGGAAAATATTGGCGTGCAAGTGTGCACCATAAATTGTGGCACCGCACGGAAGAACATTGTGTGCGGATGCACGCGTTAAATTTAGCCTTGCGTGGTGAGCACACACATAGTAATGTGAACATGGGGTGTGCAAGTATTGCATAACACAAAGGAGTTTTGTTGATACGCGCATAGTATGAGTATAAGTTTTCTCACGACAGTGTATTCAATGGTGTGCGCAAATTATTGTGTGCGATGGAACATATTGAACTTTGACATGGTGCAATGCATAGGGAGAAATGCATGTGGAGTATCGGTGTGCGATATGAAAAATGTGTGCAGTGGATATTGGCATACAACGCAAAAGTAGTGTGTGCAAGTTGTCGGCGCGATGGAGAAGAAACGCATAGTGGATATAGGTGCACAGAAACACGTTTTAGCATGTGATGTTGCTATGCACGATAAATATGGATGTACAAGTTGAAGTTTAGTGCGCGTGAATTAGTTTGGAAGGTGATGAGTCTGAGTTAATTTTCATAATATTAGAAGAAAAAGAAACACACAACCGCATCGAAGAATTAATTAAAAAGAATTCTAAGTTTTATATTCCTCCGATTCAGACAGATGGAAGTGAAATATAAGCTTACAAGAAAAGCATACTATAAAAGAAAATAAGACTCATAACACCACCAGATAGAATTTTGTAATAAACAGTCCAAGATTTGCTTCTATATTTATATAATCATATTAATCCCAAAATTACAAAAAGGGAATGACAACAGTTATCCTATTGAAAAAAGGGTCATTTAGGAACAGTCTTATCATCTATGGTGCTCCTTACCTCTTCTACCAGCTGTTCAAAATTCACTGAAACATACTTAATTTTAGTTGAAGACTCAGTTCATCTTAGCAATATCCTCCTTTAATAAATCTAACCAGACCGGTTGATTCTCTCCAACACTTTCGGTCATTTCAACTGTGGATTCCTCCTTCTGTTGCTTTCTCCTTTTCTTCTTAGCAGTTGGCCTGTTGATGACTAAATCCTTCATAGTAGGACTCAGCTTGACTTCCAACTAAGAGTCTATAGATGGCTCTGTGTGGAATTTAGTCGCTAGAATGTGCGCAAGTACCCTTTCCTCTTTATTCGCAGGAAAGTCTAGCGTGTTGCCTGAATAACCCGTCTCACTGGATTTAGCCTTGTCCATGTATCTCAATTTGTGGATACCGAAATGATTTTACAGAGAGCAGAGAGTCGAGCAATTTGGAAATTACTTCATTTATGGATAAGAAGATACCTTCATACTTGAGGATTGGTAGTTATAGAATTCCAATTATGAGGTGCAAACAGACTATGTACAAGAGCGTTGGGTTGCCATGCTCGGCTAATCCATTTCAAATGATTAACTTTCAAGTTCATTAGATGGCGATGTTCAACTGATGTCACATGGTTGTGAAGTATCGAACGAGTGAAATGGGGTGATCTGACTAGCCGTCGCCCACTCCACGAGTGGTGGATTTGACATATGGAAACGCGTGATACCACGTCTTGGTGAAAGTGGTTTCGGCAAACTACCTTATTTCCCATATGTATCTCTGAAGGCGCTACGCATCTATGTTTTCAAGACTTGGGTCTTATCTAGAATTTTGATGGTGATAACACTAGGAAATCAAGAGAGATAATTATGATTTATATATTGAACCAAAATGGTTCATATTTTTCATGAATTGTTGAATTGTTAGCCTGATAAGTTTTGATGGATGCACGATTTGTAGAATTAAAAACAACTAGATCAGATCAGACCAGTGCAGATTCTATAGGAATGGAAGAAGAACAGGGGAATTACAGTCAACAAGATGAGAGTAGAGGGGTGGATGTCCATTTGGGCATTGAAGGAACGAACTCCAATGAACATGGAGAAGAAAGGAATGAAAACATGATTATGGCAGAGACCATTAAGAATTTGCAGAAGGATGTCCAAAGACATAAAGCTAATAATGAAAGGATTATGATATCTAAAGAGTAGCAAGATGACTTCAACATGAAGTTATTGGAGGGCTTGAATAGAATAGAAAATAAATTGATTAAGGAGAGTGGCTTAAGAAATTCTGGAAGTCACAAGCCTTTGGAGGAGGAAAGAAAAGCAAGAAGTATTAACAGACATCATCATCACTCCCCAAGTTATTCCAATAAGAGAACAGGAAATAGCTCAAGTCCATCCCTTTTTAGAAGGTATAAGAGGTCTAGGGTAGATGAACTATGAGGAGAAATGAAAAAAATCAAACCTCCTACATTTGATGGAGAGCACAAAAAGGATGAAGATGCAGAGACATGGTTGTTGAGCATGACAAAGTATTTTCAATTGCATAATTATTCTTCTCATGCAGAAGGTAGAATTTCTATCTATAAACTCAAGGGAAAAGCCTCCATGTGGTGGGATCAACTTGTGCAGGTGAAACACATTAAAGAGAAAAGTGTTACTTGGAGAGAATTCAAGAATTATTTTGAGAAGAAATACTTGACTAAGAGATATTATGACAAGAAAATGAAAGATTTCTTTGAACTCGAGCTTGGAAGTATGACCATGGATGAATATGAGAGAAGGTTTCTAGAACTGTTGAAATATGTCTCTTTCATCAAGGATGAGACAGTAAGAATTCAAAGGTATTTGAGTGGATTTCCATCACTCAAAGGTATGACATTGGAAGATACCATAAGGTGAGATAAATGCCTATGTGATTATCAGAAAGAAAAGCCAACTTTCCAAAAGGCTTGGGAAGACAATAAGAAATTCAAGATGGATCAGAGGAAGAAGGGAGCTAAGCCACCATTCTTAAAAAATAATCCACAAGGACAAAAAAGGCCTAAAGAAACCAAAACGATTGACACAGGGATTCAAAGGCCAGGGAATCCACCTATTCAATGTTGGAGTTGTAAAGGATATCATAGGTTCATAGATTGTCCTCATAGAGGTGAAAAAGGTAGGGTTGTTCACAATGTACAACAAGATGAAACAGTGGAGGACATGGGTAGATATGTGTCAAGGATTTATGCATCCCTAGACAACAAGAAAGCAAAGTATTAGTCCCACATGATTGAAGTGGAAGGTATGATCAACAACCAACCCATTTCTATTTTAATTGATTCAGGATCTAGTCATAGTTATATAGACCCTAAGACGGTGGAAATTTTTCAATTTCCAAGAAGCAAGCATGGGAAATCTTGGTTGGTGCAGCTGGCTACAGGAGCCAGAAGAAAATTTAATGAGATGGTTAATTCATGCCTCATATATATGAATGGACTGAACACCAAGGAAGATTTAAAAATATTTCCTTTAGGTTCCTATGACTGTCTAATCGGGATGGATTGGTTGGAAAAAAATCATACTCTCTTAGACTATCACAACAAATAATTTACTTTTCTAGATGAGGAAGGGAAACTAAGGAAAGTATAGGGAATTCCCAGGGCAGTAACCATTAGAGAAAATTCAGCATTGCAGCTGAAGAAATGTTACAGAAAAGGGTGTTAAATAATTGCAGCTCATTTGGCGGAGACACCTAGAGATAAGGTGCCAAATTTAAAGGATTATGTAGTCCTGGAATATTTTGAAGATGTGTTCAAGGAAGTACCAAGACTAACCCCAAGGAGAGACATTGATTTCTCTATAAATTTAATACCTGGAGCAAGGCCAGTATCAAAGACTCCTTACAGAATGAGTACACCAGAGTTGAAGGAGTTGCAAATGCAGCTTGAAGAACTTCTGAATAAGGGGTATATATGCCCAAGTGTGTCACCCTGGGGTGACCCAGTATTTTTTGTGAGAAATAAAGATGGAACACTAAGATTGTGCATTGACTTCAGAAAGTTGAATAAAGTGTATGTTAAGAACAAGTATCCTCTGCCAAGGATTGATGATCTATTTGATCAATTGAAGGATGCAAAGATATTTTCAAAGATAGATCTCAGATCAGGATACCATCAGGTAATGATTAAAGAAGAAGATATCAGCAAGACCACCTTCAGGACAAGGTATGTTCATTATGAGTTCACAGTGGTGCCATTTGGGTTGTCAAATGCACCAGTTATTTTCATGTACTTAATGAATGGTGTTTTCCGAGAATATTTGGACAAGTTTGTCATTGTCTTTTTGGATGAAATTCTTATATATTCTAAGTCATAGGAAGAGCATGAACATCATTTGAGGATGGTTTTGCAAGTATTTAGGGAGCATAATTTGTATGCCAAATTGAGCAAGTGATCATTTTATCAGAAATGAATTCATTATTTGGGTCATATCATTTCAAAGGATGGGATAGCAGTGGATCCTAACAATATAGAGGACATTAGAGAATGGTCAGCGCTGAAGAATGTGACAAAGGTGAGATCATTCATGGGTCTTGCAGGCTACTATAGAATATTTATTGAATTATTCTCAAAGATTGCACACCCAATCACTTCCTTGCAAAGAAAGGGAGTGAAGTTTGAGTGGACACTGGATTTCGAGAACAATTTCCAACACTTGAAACAATTATTGACAAGTTCTCCAATATTAAGGATTGCAGACCCAAATGAAGACTTCATTTTATGCACAGATGTATGTAATGAAGGACTTGGTGGTATTCTTAGTCAAAATGGGTTTGTCATATGTTATGAATAAAGGAAGTTGAAGGATCATGAAAGAAACTATGCCACTCATGATTTGGAAATGGAAGCCATAGTGCATGCCTTGAGGAAATGGAGACACTACCTCATGGGGAAGAGGTTTGAGCTAAGAACAGCCCATAATGGTCTGAAATATTTATTTGATCAGCCAAATCTAAATGCTAGGCAAGGAAGATGGTTAGAATTTCTAAGCGAATATGACTTTGATATAAAGCATATCAAGGGGAAAGAGAATAAAGTGGTTGATGCACTCAGCAGGAGGGTCCATGAACTACATGCTACAACCATTAGCATGTACCAGACTGATATTAAAAACAAAATTTTGGAGGTTCCAAATGCAGATCTGCAATACAGAGAATTGGTAGAAATGCTACAGTAGGGTAAGATGCCACAAAAGGTGGATAATTATAATTTGGGAATAGATGGAATACTGTTGTACAAGAACATAATTTTTGTTCCAAATGTCTAGGGCTTGAAACGTATGATTTTGCATGAGATGCATATTGTTCCTTATGTAGGGAACCCTGGATATCAGAAAACCATGGCAGTGATCAAGAGCCATTACTTTTGTCCAGGTATGAAGAGAGAGATCATTGAATACATTGCTAGATGTATGGAATGCTAGAAAGTTAAAGCTGAGAATAGGCACCCAGCAGGGTTGCTGCAACCTTTACCCATTCCTGAATGGAAGTGGGAAGTGGTGACAATGTATTTTATTATGGGATTGCCCAGAACAGGCAAGTTGCATGATTTGATCATGGTGGTGATGGACAAGCTTACGAAAGCTGCCCATTTTATTCCACTGAAAACTACTCACAAGGCAACAGATGATGTTGATATTTTCATGAAGGAAGTAGCACGATTTCATGGAATTCCTAAAACAATTATGTCCGACAGAGACCTGAAATTCACCTCGAATTTCTGGAAAGGATTGTTCAAAGGATTCAGAATGAATTTGAACTTTACAGACAGAGAGGGTGAACAAAGTGATAGAATATATACTGAGAATGTATTTGATAGACAAACCATCGAAATGGGAAGACTACATACACTTGGTAGAATTCGCTTACAACAATGGGTATCAAGCGTCGTTGACGATGAGCCCATTTGAAGCACTTTATGGTAGAAAGTGCAATACTCTAGTGAGTTGGGATAATCCAACTGATAGGATAGTAGTTGGGCAAGAGTTGCTCAAGGATATGGAGGACCAAATGATAAAAGTTAAGCATAATTGAAAATATGCCCAAGACAGAAAGAAAAGTTATGATGATAAGAACAGAACCCACACAGAATTCAAAGTGGGTGATCGTGTTTTTCTGAAAGTGAAAGCTAACAGGAGTTCCCTGAAGCTAGGAAATTGCGCCAAGTTGGCAGCCAGATTTTGTGGGCCATTTGAAATCCTAGGGAGGATTGGTCCAATTGCTTAAATGATTTCATTGCCTGCATCTATGTTTTTTCATAATGTCTTCTATGTATCATTGCTAAAGAAAAATATACCTGATGCTAATCATGTTATTGATTGGAATGTGATTCAGGTGGAGCAAGAAGGCACTTTTCAAGTGCATCCGGTGTGCATTTTGGACCGGAAAGTCAAGCAGCTCTAGAATCGATCCATAGGTATTGTAAAGGTCCAATGGACCTAGTACGGTCTTGAGGACGCTACTTTGGAGCATGCAGATGCAATGCGGAAAGAATACCCGCATCTTTTTGAAGATTTTTGAAAACTTTGTTGAATATGGGTGTATGATGCACTGAGGACAGTGCATAAATAAGGGGAGGGGATTGTAATATCCCTTGGCCGAACCCAATTCAAAATGTAATGTAAGTGTACTTAAATTGGTGAGCTATTTTGACATCATTTTTGTAATGCACCTTACATGGCATAGTACGCACATGAACGACATAGTAAAATGATGCAGTGTGCACATTCCCAGATACCGCGCATAGTAACTAAAGTGCGCACAATATGGAGGTCAGCGAACCTTGTGTATATGATATGTGCTATAAGCTGGTGAGCCAGTTATTATAAGATGGAATTATTATGTTTTGGAATTAGGCCAAAGCACCTAGATCTTAAAGGCCAATGCGCCTATTTTGTATATGTCTCATGATTAATATAAAATACATCGTTGCACGTAGACTGACCACGAAAAAGAGTTGGGGGACTGAAATTTACCAGTTAGGGAAAGGGAAGGCCAAAAGTTAAGGAAAGGGCTAAGCTAGAGAGCTGAAGGAAAAAAAGGAATATTATATTAATATTTACTAAAGCATAAAGTATGGATAATTATTTTATCCCAAGTTCTAAAGTTCGGGACAAGTGTACCAAAGTAACTTCTAATATGACAAGTGTAAAGTTGGGGACATGCATTCATATCGTGGAGACTTAGCTCATTTGGTCACCTTTCATGATCGTTTTCACCATCACCTTCATGATCATTCTGACTATCATACTTCACAATCAGTTTCACGATGATTCCTTCCATCACTCAGTTATCCAGTCAATGATTCCATGAACATTTTCATTCACGTAGTCTGTTATCCTTTAGACATCCATATCACTATATATGAGCCTATTACTTAACCATTCGGGTTGGTGTACCTAGTTAGCTTGGGAGCCGGATTGAAGAAGCGGGTTGTCAGGCCCGTGAGCAATTCTATGAGCAAGAGAATTGTTGGGAATTGATTCTCGAAGGTGCTAAACTGCAGCTACAGTTCTCTGAGACTTCCTGTCCGGCCTGTTGTTGAAGCCCTGGAAGGGAATTGGGGCAACTGAGGAACTGTTGAGAAGAGAAGGGGCACACTTCCTTGCATGGGACAGGCATGTGGGAAATGAGAGGCTCTAGGTTGTTAGTTGAGTGAGCACCTGAGACAGAGTCTTTCCTAATGTCTATGAAAACTAGCCTGGTTAGGAACCCATTTACCCGAGTGGTTTTCAGTCCCAGCTCAGGGGTGACTCACTGTTGAGAGTGATGAACAGTGTATTCTAAGGTTGGAAGGTTCGTGGATGGTCTGTACGCAGTTGGTGAAAATATTTCCAAGATAAGTACCAATCGTATGATAAACATTATATGATGCATTGTTATTTACGTGCTTATGTTACAGTTTATCATATATGTGATTATAATTGTCTGTATGTCTATGGGTATTTACCTGTATATGTTGCTTATCTGTGTTTACTGTTATTTCAGTATGAAATCATATATTACATAATGTAATTGTTTGTTTATGTTTATATGTAAAGCTTACGCAAGAGTGTTGTATGCATATGTTTAAGTTGCATGCAGTTTGAAGAGAAAATTTATGTGGCATAGCTCAGTTGAATACTGGGTATGTTACCATATGTTCAACAGTAAGAGAACGAAAGCATTCCCTAGAGTAGCATGTCCCATTCTGTTTAAGGCTGGGGATGTTACCAACTGGTATTAGAGCATGAGATATTTCTCTGGAGTGGCATTCCCCGGCCTGTGGGTGGTCGGGGGACATTACACATGACATACAATATGACCCAAATACTCTACCTCCTTCACCCCAAACAAACATTTGTACAGTTTGGCATATAGTTGTAGCACCTTCTCAACATGTCACACATGATCCTCCCAAGAATTGATATAGATTAGTATATCATCAAAAAATACTAACACAAATTTTCGAAGGAAGGGATTGAAAATGGAATTCATCAACCCTTGGAATGTGGAAGGTTCATTTGTAAGGCAAAAGGCATGACCAAAAAATCACAATGGCCTTCATGAGTTTGGAATGTTGTTTTTGGGATATATTCTTCCTTCATTCTAATATGATGATACCCTGAAATGAGATCCAACTTTGTGAAATAGATTGCTCCATGTAGTTCATCTAATAATTTATCAATGACGGGAATGTAAAATTTATCTTTAATAGTGATCATGTTGAGCTCTCTATAATCCCGACACATACGCCATGATCCATCTTTCTTGAATACCATTACCACCAGTGCACAGTAAGAACTTTGGCTAGGTCTAATAATGCCAACCTCTAACATTTATTCAAACATGCCCTCAATTTAACTCTTCTGGGTATAAGGGTATCTGTAAGGCATGATGTTAGGAGGAACACTCCTAGGAATTAGGTGAATATGATGATCATAATTTCGAGTGGGTGGAAGACCTTTGGGACTATCTTCAAATACTTTGGAATGTTTATCAATGATCCCTTGGAGATCTATGAGAATATATGGCTTAAATGTTTGAACATCTGGTGAGCATAGTTGTGCAATTACAACTTGATTCCCCTTTTTCAATAATTGTTTCATGCCATTAGAGCTTATCACCTTAAAGGGTTTCCCTGTGATACCTCTTAAGTCAATTTTTTTTCCTTCCAATGAAAATTTCATGAAACGTTATTGAAAATTAAAACTCATTGTTCCTAATGATTGTAACCATTGGATTCCTAGTACGACATCAGCACCAGCCATGGGTATAGAAATCATTGGATTATTCATTACATATTCCCCCATAGTAAGATTGATCTTATTTCATTTTCTTGAGCAATTGATAGTTCCTCCATCTGCAATCATTACTTGAAAACTCTGGTGTTGGATATACAGAGAAATTGAGAGCTTTGGCTAATTTATAGTGAATAAAATTATGAGTACTATCGGAAGAAATCACGTCTATGTTTTCATATTGAGATGGTTCATGTTCTTGTTCTTATTCTTGCTCTTCTTCCTCTTCACATTCTATGCAGAATAATTTATTCTCACCACACTTATGTCCCTTACTGTACTTTCTGTCATAATTAAATCATAAACCTTTTGATTTTCTTTCCTCCAATTGTTGAGGTGTCAACCTTGTAGGTTGAGGTGTTTTAGAAGAAGGAACATTACTCTCTCGATAGATGTTAGGAGTGGTCCTTGTAGTAGCGATAGCCATATTTTTGCTTTCAACATTTCTTGCCACCCTAAATGCATTCTCCAATGATTTGGGTTCCCAAAGGCAAACCTAATGTTTAATGTTATCCCTTAAAGTTTGTATGAATACATCAATCAAGTGCTCATCTAGAATATTTGTTACCTTTATATTCAATCTTTGGAATTTCTCAATGTGATCTGTAACTGAACCATTTTGCTTGATATTTATCAATTGGCTAAAGAAGGTATTTATCCTTGTATCCTCATAGTGTGATATCATTTCTTCCATGAAAATTGTCCAAGTGATGATTGATTTGTGAGAACAAAGCCACCAATACCATACAAATTGATTGGGTTCTAAATATAAAGAAGCAATTTGTACCTTTTGTGTATGTGGCACATTATATATATCAAAGAATTGCTCCATATGAAGTATCCATGTGATTGGGTCCTTGCCATCAAAATTTCTCATATCGATCTTAGGAACATGGTTGGTCTTCAACCCAAAGTTGGAGTTTCTCCATTCTTGATCCATCTTCCTTGTGTCCTCATTGTTCGACAACACATGTATTCCAACAGAGGACGAACACCTTCAGTAACCACTCACATAACCAGATCAAAGATCAACACACCGATGTTTTCACGTGGTAAAACCCCTACGAGGAAACATCCATGGCCCCAGCCAACGGGACCACTTGGAGCAGTTTATTAATGCAAAGAAAATGATTACAGAGAGATTTTACAAGAGAGTTTCTCATAATCGATCATCGGCAAATGACCCTCCATGCTCTTTATATAGAAATCATGGACCAATTGAGTGTTAAGCCACGGATCAATGGCCGTTAAGATCGAGGAGAATATGAACCGTCGGATC
>SNQJ01S0053226.1:15517-58180 GCA_010110895.2 Picea sitchensis
GGGATAAATTTTCACTTTCAAGTGTCCTCTCTATTAGGAAATTTTTTAATCCTTCCATGATCTCCCTTTTTAAACCATCCATATTAGTATCCATTATTGCCTCCAATTTAGCTTCAGTTGAATCCCTCATCCCTTGTAGTTCATCTTTTTTCATTGTATTATTTTGTAATTCATTTATGTCCCTATGCATTTCTTCACCTTCATCAAGAGTCCAAGTAGGACTGTCTGGAGGCCTATTTGGTGTAGAAGTTACCTTTTTTGGTGGCATATTCGCTAAGTATCACTTTTAAACCTTGATTTTGAGGTGGATCTGCTAGACAATCTTTATTTTGTTGTATCTATAAATTTTCGGCCCTTCTAGGTACAATTTTTTTTTTTAGTGCTTTGATATTTATTCTCCTCATTGCCACAGGTCTAATGAAAATTGGATGTGCCAAGTGGAATTTGTGGTAACTTCCCCACAACTTGTTGATTTTTTTCCTTTCCAGGAGATCTCAAGTGTATAGTGTGCCCCACACAAAATAATTGATATAAAATTCTAAAACTTGTACCAAAAATATTAAGGACTGTCTACTATCCAATGCAACCAGTCTCACTCAATTTGGATACTATATGAAGAAGTTATGATTGTTTTACCCAGAACACATTCTTGAGACTAGTCAATAGGAATAGTCAGATACCCTATCTTCCACAGGGTGTATCTACAAATGTAAGATGACCCAGAAGATGAAATTTTGATCCCAAATACCTTAATATTTTTTGTGATTAACCTCTAGATTTCAGGGTTAGAAACATTACAAAAAATGTTTTATATAGAAAATTTTGCGATGACTCAATTCAGGTTGATTCTGGAACCCTATCTTACACAGGCTATATCATCGAAAGTATAAGGCCTCGGTAGATAAAATTTTAACCCAATGTACCTTGATCCATCTACTAAATATCCTCAAAGGGGTTCCTTCTGAAACATGATAGAAACAAAATATAGTGAAAATGCCAAGGTGTCTCAGTTGTATCAGCGAAACCCCAAGACATTAATCTCTAATACCAAATGTTAAGAGCCCAATATCAAGATAGCATAGAAAAACCTCAGAATAAGTACTCAACGTCTTGAAAAATATATCATTTCAGATAATAAGTCTCTTCACGATGAGTCATAGGTTAGTGTTGGGGGCCTGTTGGCCCTTGGTTGTAGAAGCAAGCAAAGATTAAGGCAGAAAAGGAAAAACGAGAACTATGTGGAAGACATAGTGACTGTTACTGGGTCGAAGTGAGTAAAAGAGAAGAAAAGACAGAACGAAGTAAAAGGAAGAAAGTCGTTGTACGAGGAGATCGAGGATGACAGATCAACAAGGAATATGGATCGTGGAAAACTCAACAAGTGGAAAAAGGCACTGTTGGATGATTTGGAGCACTACACGAGAAGGAAGGAAAGACAGGCTGGTGAAGCCCTAAAAACGTGGGTCAAATTGACCTAGGGTTTTAGAAACCTAGGATTTTGGTATCTAGGGTTTTGACACCTAGGTTTCATCCTAAGGTTGTTAGTGAGTGATTGTAATGTATTTATAGAGGTTGAAAGGACCAGGGACAGGTTGTTGGTATTGTCATTCTAGTTTTGGTATTTGCATGGGCGATTATTGTTGTTAGAGAGAGAAGTGCTAAGTGTAAGAGACATCTGGTATTGTAAGATATTCAACTGGGTGTGAAGATCAACCCTATAGCTGGGTGCACAAGGAGGGGAGAGAAAGAGAGAAGAAGAAGAAGATTTGGTAGCTAAGAGAACAGACAAGAACTCTATGCTTCATCTTAATATATTATAAAGCATAGTTATGTGGACGTATCCCTAGAGAGAGGGTGAACCACGTACATCTTTTGTTGTGTGTGATTGATGGTCTGTTCTTTGTCCTCTGATATACTGTTATTTCATTACTGTGTTAGATCTGATAGATAGTTGTGCGGATTAGAGATAAGCTGGTAAACGATATATAAATGTCATTTTGTTCTTGTAGTTGATCCACTTGACATTCCCCTTGGTTGTAGACACCTTTGTCCTGAAACCCCCCCATATCTACCTCGAGTGAGACTGCATCTGCCTCACAGGTGTTGTTGAAAGGGCCAGTAGTTAGGACTTGTTGGTGCTCTCTTGGAGTTGAACCCTAGGTTTTCCCCTATGACAACAATACCTCAAACAATATGTGCCATATCTCTCTTAAATATACCCCAACCATGTTGTTGTCGCGGTCATGCTTCCAAGATTATGTTTCCATGATTTTGCTGCCGTGATTTTTCTGTTGCACTTTTTCTACCACATTTTTTCTGCCACACTTTTTCTGCCATGGTTTTTCTGCTGCACTTTTTCTATGGCGATTTTTTTACCGTACTTTTTCTGCTACACTTTTTCTACCATGATTTTTCTACCACACTTTTTCTGCTGCAATTTTTCTACCGCACTTTTTCTGCTGCACTTTTAGTTGATCCACTTGACATTCCCCTTGGTTGTAGACACCTTTGTCCTAAAACCCCCGCATATCTACCTCGAGTGAGACTGCATCTGCCTCACAGGTGTTGCCGAAAGGGCCAGTAGTTAGGGCTTGTTGGTGCTCTCTTGGAGTTGAACCCTGAGTTTTCCCCTATGACAACAATACCTCAAACAATATGTGCCATATCTGTCTTAAATATACCCCAACCATGTTGTTTTCGCAGCCATGCTTCTAGGATTATGTTTCCAAGATTTTGCTGTCGTGATTTTCCTGCTGCACTTTTTCTGCAACATTTTTTCTACCACACTTTTTCTGCCACGGTTTTTCTGCTGCACTTTTTCTGTGGCGATTTTTCTACCGTACTTTTTCTGCTACACTTTTTCTACCATGATTTTTCTACCGCACTTTTTCTGCTGCAATTTTTCTACCTCACTTTTTCTGCTGCACTTTTTTCAGCCGCAATATTTCTACGCACGTTTTTGCTGCACTTTTTCTACTGCAAATATGATCTATCAATAATACCTGGCAAAATAACCTTTCACAAAATAGATATTCAATCATATTCAATAGGTGTGAATGGGAGTCTTTATCTCTTATTTATACTTCTATGTAGCTTCCTCAAGGGGTTACCTTCTAACCAACTTAACTCACTTTCCTTCTTTTAGGGCTAACCTACTTCTAACAACTTGTCCACTTCTAACTCACTTTGCTACAAATAGTAAGTTATCCACTCCTAGTTGCAACTAACTTTATTATTTAATTGAATTCTTTTTCAAACACTTTGACTTATCCATAAATAGTAAACTCACCACTTCTTGTTGCAACCACTTTATTATTTAAATAATTTCTCTTTGTGACCTCTTTGACTACTTTTTTATTTAAATAATTTATCTTTACTCAACTTCTTGTTGCAACTAACTTTTCCATAATTAGTCAATTCATAACTTCTTTTCCCTTAAATAACTTCTTGTTGCAACCACTTTATTATTTAATTTATTTCTTGGTCAACTACTTTGACTATTCAATCTTCTCATCACAACTACTTTACCATAATTACCAAACTCACAACTTCTTGTTGCAACTAATTTATTTTTAATTGTTTTCTTAATGCAACAACTATGCCCATGATTAACTCCTAGTTACCATCAATTTTACTAGTACACTTCTTCTAGGAGTTTCTAGAATACTTGAATTCTTTGACCTTCTAGGGGCTTCTAGATAACTTATGAGGATTCTCCAACTTCATATGGCCATAAATCTCTAATCGTGAGGAGTTATGTGTTGTTCCACATATCACCATAAATGGCATGACATATACTATCTATATAGAATAGTCTTACCTATAAATTAACTGATATTCATTCCTTTTATACCTCAAAAGAATCGGGTCCCTTACCCATGCCTTTGTGCTACCATAATTCGCTACCACACTTCTCTAAGGGTTGACATCAATCAATAAGGGTTGACATAAATATACAATATCACTCTCCAAGGGTTGAAATCAATGACAATAAACAATCCAAACCAATGTTCCATCAACCTAAGCCAATTTCCTGACATTGAAATCATCGGGTCAAGGTCTACTGGATCAGAGGGTGGGGTGAGGTCAGTTGGTGGTGGTAGTTCCTCCACAGGCATAACAACAACATATTCTTCAGAAATATCCTTATTCACATCCATAAAATATTATGTTCCTTAAAATTGTGCCCGGGAAAATATTTTTCATCATAATTATAACAAAAACCCTTGAGTTGACGTTCATCCATTTCAGCCCTAGTTAATTTATGGATCTTGAGAGGAGTGGTATGAGGGGCATAATTGGCAGGTTTAGGGAAAGCAGGAAATGAGGGTTTTTGGTTCTAGGAGGATACAATATGTTGTTCTTCCTTGGCTCATTGAGTAGCTTCCAACCAATTCTAGGGGTGTGCCATGAGAACATGGGAACAACTTTCATCTTTGAGGCCACTGATAAAGAATTCCCTAGAGAAAGAATATGGCATTCCCTTTGTTCAGAAATACAAGTGCTCAAATGCAGTAATAAATTCTTCCATTGTCCCAGACTGCTTTAACTTGGTCAAATGGCCTAAATGGTGGTTGTCACAGTCAAAGAGGTCATAAAGTTCGGCCTCAAACTGTGTCCAAGCAACATACCCTTGGCGTGCCTTTTTTCTCCATTGACACCATTGCCATTGTTTTGAATCCATATGTAGGACACCATAACGAAGCTTGGTTAAATAATCAGTAATGCCACTCAAAGAGAAATAATGTTCCATTTGGGTGACCCACCCTATGGGTTTTGATCCACCAAATATGTTCACCTCATTTATGGGAGGGAAAATGTCTCGATAAAAGTGGGTAGTATGAGTACCTTGGTAATGGGAAGAGTCATGGTCATCCTGATAATATGGTTGTTCAGAAGAGGAAGGGTTCTGGGAATGGCCCATGAAGTGTTCTTTGAGGTCTTTGATGTGGTAAAATTGTCCCTTGAGGATCTCAATAGCTGAACTGATTGAGCTAAGGTTGGAATTGATAGTCTTGATATCTTCCTGGTTCTGGTGGGTGTCGACAATCAAGGTATTGAGTTCTTGGTCTTGTGTGGTAGCTATTTGGAAAAATGACCAAGAAAATGGTATAGGGGAAGAAAAAGGGGTCTGGAAGGGTGGGTGGGACCACAGAGAAGAAGGGTTTCAAATGATAGGTACCACTGCGATTAGGTCGAAATGAGGGATCCAATGGGATAGGGGCCAAAGAAGGGTGTCGATGAAGGGTCGGGTCCTAAAAATAATTGTGTTAAAAATGATAGGTATCACTAGAATCGAGGCAAAGAGAGGAACCCAGTGGGATAGGTCCCAAATAAGTGTGTCAGTGGGACCATGATACTCTTGTTTTTATCACTCCTGTGGAGTTATACTCCAATCTAAAGAATATTGCATAATATTGTAGTGTTGAAATGCCCAAATTTTTAACAGGAAGAAATGTGTAGTAATTTCGCAACCCAAATGCAAGAGGCACAATTGCGCAACAATAGATATTGTATGTTCTATTTTTGTTTACATCCCAAGGTTTAGGGTATGTAGGATTTCTATAGACAAGGGTTTTCCCTTTGCTATATCTCTCTGATATATGTGTGGAGTCCAACAGTAGTACTTTGCCCAATATCTCAGGGCACCAACTAAGGAGGATAAATTGTGCCCTTAGTCGTACTACCCGACTACCCAAGAACTAGAGAGTATCTTCCTGAGTGTTGTTCTTGGTGGCACTATAGTATTTAGGCGAACGATCGATTTATCTATGGAGGATTGCAAGAGATCTAGGCCAATCCGTATATAGGTTTTGTCTGATGTGCTACCACTCGAAGGGGTACCAACAGGGGTTACAAGGGTGGCCAACATAGCTTCACTTAAGTACCACTTGTATTTCCTTCATGTATGGCTCCTTGACCGTGGTTTTATGCATGTAATGAAAAATCTATGTAGCTTTAAGACGTTGGGATACGTCTCTACCCTAAAAAAAAATTAACCCACCATTTTCTTCCAAGTAAAGTGATTTGATACCACTTGTAGTATTCCAGGTATAAAATAGTATCTAGAATAAAAATATTTTATCTAGAAATGACAGAAAAACAATGATATAACCAGAACAATACCAAAATAATACCAGAATAACACCGAAAAGAGAACCTTGATTAATGATAGAAACGTTCACTTTCCTCTTCGAGGGGGAAACCTCCAGTAGAGCAGAGGTCTATCACAATAATATCCAAGACAATATTTCTCATACCCTCTATCACAATAATATCTAGAGGAAGATCCTTCTAGAATCAGAAGCTTCTATTAGGTCTTCTTATATTTGACTTATTCTTCCTTATTGCTAGGCCTTATTAATATTGGACTTTATTACATGGAATTATATTATTCTACCTATGTGAGGGGTGTTGACGAGAAGATATGAAGTGATCCTACTCAAGCATTTTCATATTCTTCTTGGCTAAATAAAAATAGATGGGAATATTAGCCTATGTTTATAGCCAACAAAAATAACATCCTAACTCACAAGTATCAATTACAGGTACTTAGGCTAGTCTTTGATGAATAAAAAGATTGTTAGAAATTCACTTTTTATACAATTTTATGAATATAAAATTTGTTGAAATACATGTAGAGACAGAAGAAAATAAACCAAGATGATAATCAAGATCGATGAGACAAAAATAAATCCTTTATTTCATTCCAATTCACCAAAGAGTCACTCTCTTTACAAAATTTCATGCAGAAATTTTGGACCAATGTCAAAATTAGACATCCCTAATGGAACATACAAAACGACCTCCGACAGAAAACCAAAACTGAACTCTAAAAGATGGATCATCTTGCCACATATTGTTGCCCACTCGACTCTACACAATATCCTTTGTCAGTCATGAAAACTAATTCATGAACAGAAAAGTCTACACAGACTATGAAAGATAAATCAACAACTCTGAAAAAACAAGTGTCTGAATGATGTAATTCAACCCTTAATGTTGTTGTCTACACTAAGACCTTGCTATCATAAAAGATAATTAGGCTTGTGATAAATTAAGGAATGAATGAAAACTGAACTATCTCAACATAAACTCAAAAAGAAAACCTTAGTATGCTTCTACTTGTATCCTCCTCTTGTTCCTCCCTTTCCTTTTTCCTTTAAACAAATTAGAATTGGTTGAAGTAGTTGAACCAAATCATTAGTTAAATTAATTAAAATACTCAACCAACTTTTAGTTAGGGGGGGAAGTAATAATCATAATAAGGGTTATAAATAAATAATAACTAGTAGGTGGGACCCCTTGTGACTCCCTTTAGCTCTTAACAATCATAACATATTAATTAGTTAAGAAAAACACACCTCCTTGTGACTCCCATTTAACATTTGACAACTTAGCTCATGATATTTGAAATTATTTTAAAAAAAATATATTACTCATATATCCAAAAATAAAACATGTTGTCCAAAAACTTTCTAAAGTCAATTGTCAACAACTATAGATAAAATAAAAACTCAAAATCCATATTTACAACTATGAGATAGAATATTTCCTTGATTGATGCTATCACCTTTTGATTTTCTTGAATTTTCCTTTGGCTATGTTGATCCTTTAGGCCTAATCTCGTTGATGACATGGGAACAATCATCCCTCAAATGCATCTGGGAAAACATGGATTTGTCAGAGCCATTGTAGGGTGAGGAAGGGGAAGCATTAGTTTTTCCTTTGTCAAGGGCATGGTGGGCCTCGATTTTCAATCTTTTTATAGCAGGAAAAGACTGCACTGGTGAGTGGGAAAGGGCATCTTGGACAATGGGGTTAATAGGTGGAGGAGAATTTATGGATAAATTGGGCCAACCATGACGTTGGGAGATTGTTAGGTGGACAATATCTTGTCATTCATCATTTTCGTGAACCTTGGGTTGCAATGAGACATGAGGAGGCACAAGAATACCAGGGGCTTGCAGAACTTGGAAAGGAGGACTTTTTGGCCTAGGTTGGACCACTCCTTACCCAATCCAATTGAAAAATGTGGCCTGAAAGAACTGCCCAAGCTCTTGGGAGTCAACATCAAAATGTATGGAGAACCTTGGCCTTCTTGGGCCTCCATTCCAATTACTTCTCCCTCGGTTTCCTCGGGCATGGCTGCCTTGGTTGAAAAAAATCATTCCTACATGCATTATTGATTAGAAAATAGTCTTTTAAATAACCATACATGACAACTCTTTAAAAATATGAAATACATTTGTCTCAGCCACGTATCAGAATCATGCAATCCAATTCATACAAATTGTTTAATTGTTTATCCATGAGCAGGGGGTGAATAAAGGGTCTTAGGATATGTGAGGTGTTTGTATTGAGCGAAACATGATATGATGAGGGGGAAAATAACACAGTTACTGCTCAAATACAACAACAATCAACTGTAACCCAAACCAAAGAAAACATCACTTTAATCTAACCAAGACACTGCTACATCCAACTACTTCAATACAAAATTGTTCTTGACTGTAATAAATCTTAGAACTTGAAGTGAAAAATGGATGTGGTAAGGTGACAAGGTTGTAATTAGAGAAAAGAGAAATAATGGTGGAAAAAGAGAGAGGGTATTGTTCATAAAATTAATTAAGTAATCCAAATAATCATTCTGTAAAAGGAAATACACCAACCAAATGACCATTGTGACCCAATTAACAACCACAATGTATAGTTCACACAAATCTATGCATTAATTAGTTCATTGTTCATAATCAATTATTTAACACGATTTCAACAGTATGGATACAACAATCTGTAGGGGAGCTCTGTTTTTTCTCATTTATCCATCAACAATTACCAAATAAATACACAATCAATTACTTCCATTTTTCTCATCAAATGAAGACATAAAAATCATGCTTGATTATGTCTTTCAATTCTTTCAATAATTAAATTGCAATGCGGATGTACCGTCACAACACTCATTCTTGTCACTATTTAAAATTCATGACATTCATTTAACATACATATTGAACAGTCAACACAATGATCCATATTTCACTTGCAGGATCATGACTTGTCATTTAAACACCTAGATAACAAATCACCATTTCAACTCACACTATGTTGTGAAATGCACAACCATTCGACAAAACGCAAGTGTATTTTTGTGACTGTATAGATACAATTTCCCTTGAATTTAATACTCAAAATGTTGGGCTAGCCAACACAATGAGGCAAAAACATCATACCCAATCTCATAACACAAGTCGATAAAAATGCAACAAAGCCATGTTAAGAAAAAAAAACTCAATGACTATATTTAGGGATGCAACCAAAAAAATATTTGTAGCATACACAGTGGATAAACATGCCATAATTACCACAATGCAACATTCATTTTTGACAATTTTAAAACAAACAACCACAGTATCATTAACTCAACCTATCGTGTCGAGCTATCAACCCAACACAAGGAGGCAACAACAGTATTGCTCAAATCAATCAAACTGCAACCAAAAACCACACTGTGTAAAACTCGTGTCCATCCTTGACCACACAATCAAATAATCAAACATATACAGTGGATGGAACTATCATAAACATGTTGATTGCAATGATAATTATGCCATTAAAAAACCATAGTTACAGTAATCATCGATTCATGCTATAGGAATTCCACTCATACCAATGCATCAAGCGTGAAGAATCATTGTGCATTAATCAATTAAAAACAGTTTTTGGTTATCCATTCAATAAACACGAGGAAACAACTGTGTATTTGATTTAACAACACACCCAATTAGCCATTTTGGGATTAACCACTCAATCATATAACAATGCAGTAACCCGATACCAAAACCAACACCATTGTCACACAATCAATGGGGCAAGTCGGTAATCAACTCTGTCGACAATACAAACCAATCCATAGCGACCAATATTAAACCTGATGGGCCACAACGGTCTTCTCTATCAACCTTTGGACTAGAGGATTCAAGGGTTTTCTCTCTAAACCAACCTAGGGAGGCTAGAGTTGACTCCTATTAATGGTGAAAACCTTTGAGACCGACGGTGTAGACACAGAGAAAACCACAATTCACTTGGTGGACAGGGTGACGAATACCGTGACAAGAGAGGCTATGAACAGACGAACAAGGCTCCACTTTGGCCTTGTAATGATACTTTAGCACACGTAGGGTATATCCCTCATGGTTGCCCAGTCAACGAACTACAACGCTGAGGTGAAAACAGAGTCAAGAAGTAGCAATATAACCCATTGTGCGACCATTGGAAGCATGAAGTAACCCTAATACCCAAGTGAATGATGTGCAGTGACATAGGGAATTTCAAACTCATTAAAACCCCATTGAAGCCAAGACTAGGTATGGAGATATAATGTGTGAAGGCATCATCTAGTCTAGACCAAATGAAACCCTCCACTAAAATGGAAAGGATAAAAGAGAGCCTTTTATGTCTGTTAATACATCAGAACGACCCAATACATTGTAACTTTAGACATTATCACAGAGAAAGCCACCAACAATTCATTCTCGAAAAATCACAATTTTACATAGTTTCCTTACTTAAGGAAAAACACAAACCCATACATCCAAGAAAATATATACTTCATAACCAGAGCATACTCATGGATGGAAAAAAAATACATACATGTCATCAAATCACCCTAAAACGCGAGTTGGTCGAGCAGTTTCCCCTTTGCTTGAAAGTCGGAGCAGAACTACAACACAGTTAAACAACAGTCAATTAGGGTGGCGGCCAGTGGAGGGAGTAAGGGTGACATGCATTAAATGCACATTGCCTCCATCCCCAGTTCATTAATTCATTTGTACATGCCAACAATATTTCCATTAACACAATTAATCAAACCATGTATCGAAACCATCACCCATTAAAACTGATAGCGCGGCCCATACAAACTTATGCCATAACATAATCACCACTTCATATGACCCAATCAAATCGCACAAACATTAGCATATATCACTTTACCAATGTGCCACCCACATCCTATCATTCCAGAATATACCATATGCATATCAACCATATAACTCAATCAAATCGCATAACCATTCACTTGCTAGCTAGGATTTAGCCATAATCATTTTAATATTTCATGCATGTAGTGTAGTATATTTTCATAGTCATATCCCTTTTCATTTTTCATTTGTTATATTGTTTTTCCCTTTTTCCCAAGAACAGATAGAAATGGTATCAATAAATAGCATAGGCCATAGTAACATAAATTTAGAGCTTAGAACATAACATGCCTTATTCATCATTTACTTGTCGCACATAGAACCAACAGATAATAAGCCTAATTCATCGCCAATAAAAACAAGATCTTATGAACCATGTAAGCAATGTCGAACAATAGCACAACCATCAAATATGAACCAGATCTGATCTCCAATATACAAGGGGGTCCCACCTACTAGTATTATTTATCTTTTATAATAATAGGCTTTAACAACACTTTGCGGGAAAAACTTCGTTGCGATTTTAATCGTCAACAAATTGGCGACTCCATAGGGAATTTTTTTTCAACAGATTTAGTACTCAAAAATCATGGTTTCGTAGACCAAGAACAACATATCAAGGAGATATAACTAGGAATATTATGCAACATGGGGAAGTGAATGGATTTAATGGAAAAATGATCAAGAATTTGGGAATAACTCATAAACAGTGTTAAGTATGAGGGTTTTTTTTTACCACTATATGCATAATCTTTAACTGGAATTTGCTCTTAACTTCAAGGAGACAATATTTAGACTTTCACTTTAAAACCTCAAATGGATGAAGAAATGGAAAGAATAAGAGGGAGATAACTAGTTCTCTTTATAAGACAACAGTGGAAATATATAACAATTTCAAGGGTTCTTTTAGAGGAAACATTGTAATAGTTGTGTAAACTTGATTGTTGTTGACTAACAATACTTTGCAGGAGTGTCACTGTGGCAGAACAGATCCAATCATCCTATTTGACCAAAATAAACTAGAAGATAGCAAGCAATAAAATTATGACAGAAATAAATTTTCAAAATCAACTAGCAAAAATAAATGACAGGAACGTAAAATCAATATGAAAAATAAAAAATTGATAGCAGAAATCAGACTATTGTAAGGAAAAAAAGAGAAGCACAAAAAAGAAAGCAGATCTAGTCTACTAGTATATAGAAAATCTAAACAACATTAGAACTTTTCATGTTGGTCATTCGCAATGTTTCAAGCGAGAACCGTTAGTGTTGTAGAAAAATAATTTCTTCAGCAAATCCTGTAGAATGCAAGAGTTAGTATCCAGGACAAAATAAATTTTGAAAGGACCCAAAATTAACACTTGGAACTCCGAGGTAATGATCATCCTTTTAACACATATGATTAGATCATCAAGGTAGATGTCAATGTTGACCAATTCATTAAGAGTAGTGTGGATAGGTCTTTTAAAGGTGGTAATTTCATAAGGTAAGACAAAAGGCAGGCATTTATAATACATAGTGACCCAATTTGTGATAAAATTGGTTTTGTGAACATCTGTCCCTTTTACCTTGATTTTACTGTCACCCAAACTTTCTTCAAGTAGGGGCATGAACTGTGACTCTACAACCTACTGCAGAATTATCCCTATACTGAGGGGAGAAAAATGATTTGTTATAATAGCTTGACTGAAAGTGAAAAATCCAAGGCAGGTTCTAATATAATCAGCAGTGCTTGAAACAGGCACCCAATTTGGAACCCATTCAAGACGGACTAAAAAAATGATCCCAGCCCTGAAAAAATCCCTTAACTCCTTTTCAACAGTTTCATTATGTGCAGATTTACTGAGTATTTGTTTTTTCCTAGTTGGTTACCAAATAAGACCAGGATCAAAACCACGAAGATCTTCATAAGACCAAGAAAAAACATTTTGAAATGCACCAAGTAGCTTGGCAAACCTCATCTCTTTTTTATCAGAACATTGGACACCCTTTTTAACACTCTTTGAAAATTCAAGTTTCCCAATGTTCAAGGATATGGTTCCACCCACCTTCCTTCTTGACTCCCCTTCTCTTATTTTCTCTTTATTGCCTACATCACCCAATGGAAACAAACTCTCGATAGGAGTCAAGCCCTTAGGAATCTTTTCGTCTTCTATGGATGCCATTTCCTTGAGCCTAAGAGGTTCAACTTGAATGAAAGATGAAATTCTATCATCGTTAGGGAAGGCCCGCCAAGATTCTACATTGTCTGGGATATGTGAATGATATAAAGTTTGGAAAGAACAATCAGGCCTGTGAGGGAAAGATTGTTGATTTGAAGAGGCTGCAACGACAGCCAACCAATCTTCCATTGAACTCAACTCCCTCGTCACATGAGTGACGTTAAAAGATACAAGTCTCGAGATAAGTGCCAAAACATATTGGATGTATCATTCCATCAGCTCATTGTTAAGAGAGCATACCTTACGTATTTGGTTCACATAAAGCTCAGAATATCCAAAAACTAAAAGGTGACCACAAACTAGATTAAGGGTGCTTCCAATGCCTAGTAATAAATCTTCGAATTTAGTGACATTGTTTGAGCAAGAAAACTCCAACCTCTAAGACAAATTATGAATTTTCCCTACAGGGGAAACCAAGATAATGCCAGCTCGATTACCTTCATTAGAGTGTGAACCATCAAAGTGAATATGCCACATATTATCATCTAAGCTGATTCTTTCCAAATGAATATTATCCTCTTCTGCGAAGATGGAATACACTCCTATGTCCTCTTTGATATAGTTTACACTAGATTGAGGAATACTCATTATGTAGGGTGAAATCCTTCCCTCTCTAAGGACTATAATGTTCTTACCATTTCGAGGTATGGATAAATGTGTCTTGTCGATTGGGAGGTACCCACCTGTTAAGGCTTTCCAATATCTTCCCAAGATAATTGAATAATTTCTTACAGGCATATCAATTCCCTGAATGCTGAGGGTTGTCCTTATTTCAGGATGAGCACATAAAAATAAGGTCACATCCTTGATCTCTCCTATGGTTGTTTGTTGTAGGATATTATAGGAGAGCATGCATCTGGAATTTTCATTTGTACAAGACAAGCCTAGCTCTTCCATAATAATCTTTGACATCACACTTGGGCCCAAATCGACATCAATGAGGCAACAATGGTTGATCTTATCCATAATCTTTACAGGAATATAAAAAGGGGGATTTTTTACAGGGTATCTAAATTTATGTACACCTACTTTATTTATAGAAGATCCATCTTCGTTTACCTCTTCAGAACGATTGGATACAACAGAATCTTTTCTTTCCATGAATTGTTTCAGATGCATCTGTTGTTCAGGGACGACAACCATGTCTAGAAAGGTTTCATCTACTTTGACATTGGCCAACCAATTCAAGATATTGTATTTGGAAGAGGGGAGAGGGGAATTTGTTCCTTGATTATCCAGAACTTTAGGAACCTGAACAATAGTAGTGGGTAAGGATGTGCCTGGGCTAGATGAGTTGCGGGGAGGGTCAAATTTTCCATTGGGAGCATAAGCCTTGTTCCTAGTATTGATGACCATGACATCTTCTGGTTCTGCAAAATCTATAACAGTGATAGTAGCTTCAGTTATTTTACCAAAGATCTCATCTCTGAGACTGTTCCTTACCTCACATGTGGTTTCCTCATGGTGCTCTTCGTAAACGTTACACCAGCTTTGAGGAAAGATGGCCTTAGGCTGAAAATTGTTATCAATTGGATTCTTAAGGGAGGGTGCAGAGGAGGATGAAGCTCTAGGGGTGAGCGGTGAGGCATCCCCCTTTGCTCGAACGCTATCATACGATTTTTCATGTCTTGTACTAGTTGTAAAATGGAAGACATGTCTATCTACCTAACTGATTATCCCTGGGGAAGACCTATTCTTTCAATTTGTTCATCATACTTTGAACAAGTATGAAGAGTGGAAACTAAGGTTATCAATGGATTTTTCTTCAAGCCTATGATGGTAGGGGAAAGGAAATGCATGAAGGCGTCTTGGTTCTGAGGGTGAATGAGTTCGGGGATTTGATTGTATAACTTGGTGAAATGCAAGTTGAAAGACTTGATGGTCTCACTATCTTTATAGGTGACGTTATTGTATTCCCTTAACTTCTTGGCTAGGCTTTTAGATTGCCCATAAGTGGATCTGAACCAGTAGATTAAATCCTCCCAAGTAGAGAGAATCTTAGGAGGAAGGTCAAAGAAATTGGCTGCAGCCTTTCCTTCCAAGGATTTTGCGAATAAGCGCATGCAAGTATTATTATCATTAGCCCCTATGTTATGATAAGCATTATAAAATGATACGAGGTGTTTGTTTGTAGTGACAGTTTTATTTCCTAAAAATTTAGGAAGATGTTCCTTGAACTTAGGGATTCGACGTGTAGCAAGTGCTAAGTTGAGAGGAGAGGAAACATGCCATGGATTTATTGTGGCATCTTCTACAAACTGAAAAATCCCATACTTTTTAATGACTTTGGTAGGATTTGTGGTAGATTGAACAAGGATATGGTGGCTATATAACCTACCAATCATTGACGAAGATGAAGCATGAGAGGATGAAGCACCTCCAATGCCACCAGAGCCACCACTAGATGCCATCTTGTGGATGATAGGTGAGGGAAAGAAAGATGAACTGTATGAATCAGACAAAGTTCTCCTTAGAGTACTTTGTTGGGAAGATAACACAATGTTCCCTCTTCCTATTTAAGCAATAGGATCAATTTCAAGTGAAAATCCTCTTCTTTTTATAGAAGCATGAGAATCTAAGGACATGAAAGAAAGGCCAAAACAAAAGAAATAAGAAGGTCATGACTGATTTCTAGGTTGTCTATGTCTCGATTCCAATTGCTCTTAAGAACTAATATCTCATTCAATTGCTTCCCAAGAATTGTTAACCTCGGCACGGGTATTGGAAGTGACTAAAATGGTGTTAAACAAGTTCAAAGAAATGCAGGTCTAATCTTGAAGAGTGAGCTCATTGATTAAGAAATAAAGCAGTCAAAGAATCAATATCAGAAAAATAGATGTATTGATGAAAATCAAGTATAAAATTAACCAGAGAGATATCGAAGATCTCCCTAGTATGGTGCTAAATAAATGTTGAGGAAAATATATGAAATGATCTTACTCAAGCATTTTCAGATTATGCTTGGCCAAAGAAAAATAGATGGGAATATCACCCTATGTTTATAGCCAATAAAAATAACATCCTAACTCACAAGTATCAATTACAAGTGCTTAGGCTAGTCTTTGATGAATAAAAAGCTTGCTGGAAATTCACTTTTTATATGATTTTCTAAATATAACAGTTGTTGAAATACATGTAGAGACAAAAGAAAATACACAAAGATGGTAATCAAGATAGATGAGACATAAAGAAATCCTTTATTTCATTCTAATTCACCAAAGAGTCACTCTCTTTACAAAATTTCATGCAGCAATTTTGGACCAAATTCAAACTTAGACATCCTCGATGGAACATACAAAAGGACCTCTAACAAAAAAACAAAACTGAACTTTAAAAGCTGGATCAACTTGCCACAGATTGCTGCCCACTCGACTCTACACAATAGCCTTTGTCAGTCATGAAAACTAATTCACAAACATACAAGTCTACAGAGACTATCAAAGATAGATCAACACCTCTGAAAAAACAAATGTCTGAATGATGTAATTTAGCCCTGAATGTTGTTGTTTGAAATAAGACCCTGCTATCATAAAAGATAATTAGGCTTGTGATAAATTAAGGAATGAATGAAAACTGAACTATCTCAACATAAACTCAAAGAGAAAACCTTAGTATTCTTATGCTTCTATCCTCCTCTTGTTCCTCACTTTCATTTTTCCTTTAAACAAATTAGAGTTGGTTGAAGTAGTTGAACCAACTCATTAGTTAAATTAATTTAAAAACTCAACCAAATTTTAGTTAGGGGGAAAAGTAATTATCATAATAAGGGTTATAAATAGATAATAACTAGTAGGTGGGACCCCTTGTGACTCCCTTTAGCTCTTAACAATCATAACATATTAGTTAGTTAAGAAAAACACACCTCCTTATGACTCGCATTTAAGATTTGACAATTCAGCTCATGATATTTGAAATTATTTTCAAAAACAAATACTACTCATATATCCAAAAATAAAACATCTTGTCCAAAAACTTTCTTAAGTCAATTGTCAACAACCATAGATAAAATAAAAACTCAAAAGCCATATTTCCCACTCTAAGATGCAATATTTCCTTGATTGTTGTTGTCACCTTTCAATTTTTCTGAATTTTCCTTTGGTTGCACTAAGCCTTTAGGCCTAATCTCGCTGATCACGTGGGAACAATCGTCCCTCAAATTCTTTCGGGAAGACACGGATTTGTTAGAGCCATTGGAGGGTGAGGAAGGGGCAACAGTGGATTTCCCTTTGTCAAGAGCATGGTAGGACTCGATTTTCAACCTTTTGCTAACATGAGAGGACCGCATTGGTGATTGAGCAGGGGCAACTTGGACAATAGGGTTAATAGGAGAAGGAGAAGGTAGGGATAAATTGGGCCAGCCATGATGTTGGGAGTCTCTTGGGTGGATAATATCTTGCCATACGTCATTTTCAGGAACCTCGGGTTGCAATGAGACATGAGGAGGAATAGGAATACTAGGGGCTTGCAGAACTTGAAAAGGAGGCCTTTCAAGCCTAGGTTGGTCCAGTCCTTGCCCAATCTAATTGAAAAATACGGCCTGAAACAACTGGCCAATATCTTGTGAGTCAACATCAAAATGTATGGAGAACCTTGGCCTTCTTGGGCCTCTGTTCCAATTACCTTTCCCTTGGTTGCCTCAGCCATGGCTGTCACGGCTGAAAAAACTCATCCCTGCATGCATGATTGATTAGAAAATGGTCTTTTAAATAAACATATATGACAACTCTTTAAAAATATGAAATATATTTGGCTCAACAACGTATCAGACTAATGCAATCCAATCCATACAAATTTTTTAATTGTTTATCCATGAGAAGGGGGTTAATAAAGGGTTATGGGATATGTGAGGGGTTTGTATTGGGAGAAACATGATATGATGAGGGGGAAAAGAACATGGTTACTGCTCAAAGACAACAACAATCAACTGTAATACAAGCCAAAGAAAACATCACTGTAATCCAACCAAGACACTTCTACTTCCAACTGCTTCAATACATAATTCTTCTTGACTATAATCAATCTTAGAATAGGTAGTGAAAAATGAATGTGGGAAGCCGGCGAAGTTGTAATTAGTGAAAAGAGAAATAATGGCAGGGAAAGAGAGCAAGTACTGTTCATAAAATTAATTAAGTAATCCAAATAACCACTCTGTAAAAGGAAATACACCAACCAAATGACCATTGTGACCCAATTAACAACCAGTGTGTATAGTTCACAACTCTGTGCATTAACTAGTTCATTGTTCATAATCAAAGATTTAACATAGTGTCAATAGTATGCATACAAAAATCTGTAGGGGATCTTTGTTTTTTCTCATTTATCCATAAGAAATTCCCAAATGAATACACAGTCAATTACTTCCACTTTGCTCATCAAATGCAGACATAAAAATCATGCTCGATTTTGTCTTTCAATTATTTCAATAATTAAATTGCAATGCATATGTATTGTCACAACACTTATGCATGTCACTATTTAAAATGCATGACATTCATTTAACATACATAGTGGGCAATCAACACAATGATCAATATTTCACTTGCAAGATCTTGACTTGGCGTTTAAACACCCAGATAACAAATCACCATTTATGCTCACACTATGCTATGAAATGCGCAACCATTCGAAAAAACGCAAGTGTATTTTTGTGAATTTACGGGTCCAATTTCCCTTGACCTTAGTACTCAAAATGATGGGCTATCCAATACAATGAGGCAACAACAGGATAACCAATCTCATAACACAATTCGATCAAAATGCAACAAAGTCGTGTTAAGAAAAACTAACTCAGTGACTATCTCTGGGGGCGCAACCAAAAAAATATATGTAGCATACATAGTGGACAACAACGCCATAATTACCACAATGCAACATTCATTTTTGAAAATTTTAAAACACACAACCACAGTATCATTAACTCAACCTATAGTGCTGAGCTATCAACCCAACACAAGGAGGTAGCAACAATATTTCTCAAATCAATCAAACTGCAAGAAAAAATGACACTGTGTAAAACTCGTGTCCATCCTTGATGACACAATCGAATAAACAAACATATACATTGGATGGAACTTTTATAAACACCCCGAGTGAAATGATCATTGGGCCATTAAAAACACATAGTTACAATAATCACTTATTCATGCTATGTGAATGCCACTTATACCAATGCATCAAATGTGAAGCATCAATATTGTGCATTAATCAATTAAAAGAAGTTCCAGATTATCCATTCAATAAACAAAAGGAGGTAGAAAATGTGTATTTGATTTAACAAATCACCCAATTAGCCATGTTGGGCTTAACTACTCAATCATATAACAATGTAGTAACGAGATACCAAAACCAACACCAATGTCACACAATCAATGGGGCGATCTGGTAATCATCTCTTTTGACAATACAAACCAATCCATAATGACCAATAGTAAACCCAACAGGACACAATAGTCTTATCTATCAACCTTTGGACTCGAGGAGTCAAGGGTTTTCTCTTTGAACCAACCCAAGGAGGCTAGAGTTGACTCCTCTAAATGGTGAAAACCCCCGAGACCAACGGTGTACACACAGTGAAAACCACAATTCACTTGGTGGAAAAAGTGACGAATACCATGACAGGAGATTCTATGAACAGAGGATCATGGCTGCACTTTGGACTTGTAATGATACTTTATCACACGCAGGGTATAGACCTCGTGGCTCCCTAGTCCACCAACTACAACGCTGAGGTGAAAATAGAGCCGAGAAGAAGCGATATAACCCACTGCGTGACCATTGGAAGCATGAAGTAACCCTAATACCCAAGTGAATGATGTGCAATGACACAGGGCGTTTCAAACCCATTAAAACCCCATAGAAGCCAAGACTTGGTATGGAAATATAATGCATGAAGGCATCGTCCAGTCTATACCAAATGAAACCCTACACTAAACCAGAAAGGATAACAAAGAGCCTTTTATGGCTGCTAATACATCAGAACGACCTAATACACTGTAACTTTAGACATTATCACAAAGAAAGCCACCAACAATTCATTCCTGAAAAATCACAATTTTACACAGTTGCCATACATAAGGAAAAACACAAACCCATACATCCGAGCCAATATCTACTTCATAACCAGAGCATACTCATGGATGGACAAAAAAAGAAATACCTATAATCAAAGCACCTTAAAACGTGAGTTGGCCGAGCAATTTCCCCTTTGCTTGAAAGTCGTAGCAAAACCACAACAACATAGTTGAACAATAGTCGATTAGGGTGGTGGCCAGTGGAGGTAGTAAAGGTGACATGCAGTAAATGCACGGCATTTCCATCCCCAGTTCATCAATAAATTTGTACATGCCAGCAAGCTTTCCATTAACACAATTAATCAAACCATGTATCGAAACCATCACCCATTAAAACCAATAGCGTGACCCATACCAACTTATGCCATAACATAATTACCACTTCATATGATCCAATCAAATCGCATAACCAGTAGCATCTATCACTTTACCAATGCACCACCCACATCCTATCGTTCCAAAATATACCATATGCATATCAACCATATAACTCAATCAAATCGCATAATCATTCACTTCCTAGCTAGGATTTAACCATAACCATTTTAATCTTTCATGCATGTAGTGTAGTATATTTGCATAGTTAGATCCCTTTTCATTTTTCATTTGTTATATTGTTTTTGACTTTTTCCAACTGCTCTTTATGTATTGTTACTAACATGTTTGTTGTGAAGGTGTCCCAAGAACAGATAGAAATGGTATCAATAAATAGCATAGGTTGTAGTAACATAAATTTAGAGCTTAGAACATAACATGACTTATTCATCATTTACTTGTCGCACATCGAACCAACACATAATAAGCCCAATCCATCGCCAATAAAAACAATATCTTATCAACCATGTAAGTAGTGTCGAACAACACTACAACCATCAAATACAAACCATATCTGATTTCCAATCTCCAAGGGGGTCCCACATACTAGTATTATTTAGCTTTTATAATAATAGGCTTTAGAAACACTTTGCGGGCAAATCTTCATTGTGATTTTAATTGTCAGCAAACTGGTGAATCCACGGGGAAATTTGTTTTCAACAGATTTAGTACTCATATCTCATGGTTTCGTAGACCAAGAACAACAGATCAAGGAGATATAACTAGGAAGATTATGCATCAGGGGGAAGTGAGCGGATTTAATGGAAACATGACTGGGAATTTGGGAATAACTCATGAAAAGTGTTAAGTATGAGAGTTTCTTTTTACCACTGTATGCATAATCTTTAACCGGAATCTGCTCTTAACTTTAAGGATAAAATCTTTAGACTTTCTCTTTAAAACCTCAAATTGATGAAGAAATGGCAAGAAGAAGCGGGAGATAACCAGTTCTCTTTATAAGACAACAATGGAAATATATAACAATTTCAAGGGTGATTTCAGAGGAAACATCGTAATAGTTGTGTAAACTTGATTGTTGTTGACTAACAATGCTTTTCAGGAGTATCATTGTGGAAGAACTGATCCAATCATCCTATTTGACCAAAATAAACTAGAAGATAGCAAGCAATAAAATTATGATAGAAATAAATTTGCAAAATCAACTAGCAAAAATAAATGACAGGAACGTAAAAGCAGTATGAAAAAGTAAAAATTGATAGCAGAAATCAGACTACTGTAAGAAAGAAAAGAGAAAGAACAAAAAATAAAGTAGAGCTAGGCTACTAGTATACAAAAAATCCAAACAACATTAGAACTTTTCACATTGGTCCTTCGCAATGTTTCAAGTGATAATCGTTAGAGCTATAGGAAAACAATTGCTTCATTAAATCTTGTAGAATGAAAGAGTTAGTATCTAGGACAAAAGCAATTCTGAAAGGACCCAGAATTAACACTTGGAACTATGAGGTAATGATCATCCTTTTAACGCATATGATTATATCATCAAGGTAGATGTGGATGCTGACCAATTCATCAAGAGTAGTGTGGATAGGTCTTTTAAAGGTGGTACTTGCATCAGGTAAGCCAGAAGGCAAGAATTTATAAGACATAGTCCCCCATTTGTGACAAAAGTTGTTTTGTGAACATCTACTCCCTTTACCTTAATTTTACTTTCACCCAGAGTTCTGTCAAGTAGGGGCCTGAACTGTATCTCTGCAACCTGATGCAAAATCATCCCTATATTGAGGAGAGAAAAAGGTTTTATTATAATAGCTTGATTGAAAGTTCGAAAACCAAGGCAGGTTCTAATACAATCAATAGTCCTTGAAATAGGCACCCAATTTGGAACCCATTCAGGGCAGACTGAAAAAATGATCCCATCCCTAAAGAAATTCCTTAAATCCTTTTGAACAGTTGCATTATGTGCAAAGTTACTGAGTCTTTGTTTTTTCCTAGTTGTTTGTTGAACAAGACTAGGATCAAAACCACGAAGATCTTCATAAGACCAAGAAAAAACATTTTGAAATCCACCAAGTAGATTGACAGACCTCATCTCTTTTTTATGAGAACATTGAACACCCTTTTTAACACTCTTTGAAAATTCAAGTGCCCCAATGTTCAAGGAGATGGTTCCACCCACCTTCCTGATTGACTCCTCTTCTCTTATTTTCTCTTTATTGCGTACATCACCCAATGAAAATGAACTCTCGATAGGATTCAAGCCCTTAGGAATCTTGTCGTCTTCTATGGATGCCATTTCCTTGAGCCAAAGAGGTTCAACTTGAATGAAATCATAAATGATCTCATCGTTAGGGAAGACCCGCCAAGATTCTACATTGTCTGGGATATGTGAACGATATAGAGTTTGAAAAGAACAATCAGGCCTCTGAGGCAAATATTTCTGATTTGAAGAGGCCATAAAGACGACTAACCAATCAACCATTGAATTCAACTCCCTCTTCACATGAGTGATGTTAAAATATAAAAGGCTAGAGATAAGTGCGCAAACAACTTTGATGTATCATTCCATCAGCTCATTGCTAGGAGACCATACCTTACGTATCAGGTTCACAACAATCTCATAATCTCCAAAAACTGAAAAGTGACTACAACCCAAATTAAGGGCGCTTCCAATGCCTAATAATAAAACTTCGAATTTTGTGACACTGTTTGAGCAAGCAAACTCCAACCTATAAGACAAATTATGAATTTTCCCTACAAGGGAAACCAAGATAATTCCAACCCCATTACCGTCATTAGAGCGTGAACCATCAAAGTGCATATGCCACATATCAGCGTCTAAGTTGATTCGTTCCAGAGGAATATTATCCTTCTCTACAAAGATGGAATACACTCCTAGGTCCTCTTTGATATAGTTTACACTAGATTGAGGAATACTCTCTATGTAGGGTGAAATCCTTCCCTCTCTAAGGACTATAATGTTTTTACCATTCCAAGGTACGGATAAATGTGTTCCATCGAGTGAGAGGTACCCACCTGTTAAGGCTTTCCAATCTCTTCCCAACATAATTGACTAATTTCTTACAAGCATATCAATTACTTAAATGTTGAGGGTTGTCCTTATTTCAGGATGAGAGCATAAAACTAAGGTCACATCTTTAATCTTGCCTATGGTTATTTGTTATAGGATATTATAGGAGAGCAAGCTTCTGGCATTTTCATTTGTACAGGACAAGCCTATCTCTTCCAGAATAATCTTCGACATCACACTTGGGCCTGAACCGCCATCAATGAGGAAACGATGGGCGATCTTATCCATAATCTTTACAGAAATATAAAAGGGGGGATTTTTTTACAGGGTATCTAAATTTATGTACACCTACTTTATTTACAGAAGAGTCCTCTTCATTTACCTCTTCAAAAATATTGGCTACAATGGAATCTTTTCCTTCCATGAATTGTTTCAGATGCATCCATTGTTCAGGGACGACAACCATGTCTAGAAAGGTTGCATATGCTTTGATGTTGGCCAACTGATTCAAGATATTGTATTTGGAAGAGGGGAGAGGGGAAGTTGTTTGTGGACTGTCGGGAACTTTAGGAACCTAAACAGTAGCAGTGGGTGAGGATGAGCTTGGGCTAGATGAGTTGCGGGGAGGGTCAAATTTTCCCTTGGGAGAATAAACCTTGTTCCTAGTATTGATGACCATGACATCTTCTGGTTCTGCAAAATATAGGACAACTATAGTAGCTTCTGATCTTTTACCAAAGATCTTATCTCTGACACTCTTCCTTACCTCACATGTGGTTTCCTCATGGTGCTCTTCGTAGAAGTTACACCAACTTCGAGGCAAGATGTCCTTAGGCTAAAAATTCTTATCAATTGGATTCCTAAGAAGGGTTCGGAGGAGGATGAAGCTCCATGGGTTAGTGGTGAGGCAATCCCCCTTCGCTCAAACACTATCATACGATTTTTCATGTCTTGTACTAGTTGTAAAAGGGTGGACATGTTTATCTACCTAACTTATTCTCCCTGGGGAAGAAATGTTCTTTCGAGATGTTTCTCATACTCTAAACAAGTATGCAGAGTGGAACCGAGGTTATCAATGGATTTGTATTAAATCCTATGAAGGTAAGGGAAGGAAATTCATTGTAGTAATGCATGAATGCAGCTTGGTTCTGAGGGCGTATGAGTTTGGGGATTTTATTGTATAACTTGGTGAAACGCAAGTTGAAAGACATGATGGTCTTATCATCTTTATAGGTGACATTATTGTATTCCATTAACTTCTTAATTGGGCTTTTAGATTGCCCGTAAGTATATCTGAACCAGTAGATTAAATCCTCCCAATTAGATTGAAGCTTAGGAGGAAGGTCAAAGAAATCAGTCATAGCCTTTCCTTCCAAGGAATTTACAAATAAGTGCATGCAAGTATCATTATCATTAGCACCTATGTTATGAAAAGCATTAGAAAATGACACCAGGTGTTCATTTGTAGTGATAGTGTTATTTCCCGAAATCTTAGGAAGATGCTCCTTGAAATTAGGAAGTGGACGAGTAGCAGGTGCTAAGTTGAGAGGAGAGGAAACATGCCATGGAGTGGTTGTGGCATCTTCTTCAAACTGAAAAAGAACATACTTCCTAATGACTTTGGTATAATTTGTGGTAGATTGAACAGGGATATGGTGGCTATATAAGATAATAATCACTGACGAAGATGAAGCCTGAGAGGATTAAGCACCTCTAGTGCCACCAAAGCCACCACTTGATTCCATCTTGTGGATGATAGGTGAGGTAAATAAAGATGAATTGGATGAATCAGATAGAGTTCTTCTTAGAGTACTTTGTTGGGAAGATAACACAACGTTCCTTCTTCCTATTTCAACAATAGGATTGATTTCAGGTGATAAGCCTCTTCTTATTCTAGAAGCACGAGAATATAAGGACATGAAAGAAAGGCCAAAATGGAAGAAACAAGAAGTTCATGGCTGATTTCTAGGTTGTCTACATCTAGCTTCCAATTGCTCTTGAGCACTAATATCTTGTTCAATTGTTGCCCAAGAATGGTTAAGCTTAGCACGGGTATTGGCAGTGTCTAAAATGGTGTTAAACAAGTTCAAAGAAATGTTGGTCTGATCTTGAAGACTGAGCTCAATGTTGGGCTTCCTTGCAACAGGCACAGTCATTAAGAAATAAAACAGTCAAAGAATGAATATCATAAAAATAGATGTATCAATGAAAATCGAGTATAAAAATTAACCAGAGAGATATTGAAGATCTTCCCAGTATGGTCGCCAAATAAATGTTGAGGAAAATATATGAAATGATCTTACTCAAGCATTTTCATATTCTTCTTGGCTAAATAAAAATAGACAAGAATGTCACAATATGTTTATAGCCGAAAAAAATAACATCCTAACTCACAAGTATCAATTATGAGTGGTTAGGCTAGTCTTTGATGAATAAAAAGCTTGCTGGAAATTCACTTTTTATATGGTCTTCTAAATATAACAATTATTTAAATACATGTAGATATAGAAGAAAATACACCAAGATTATAATCAAGACAGACGAGACATAAAACAATCCTTTATTTCATTACAATTCACCAAAGAGTCACTCTCTTTACAAAATTTCATGCAGAAATTTTGGACAAAAGTCAAACTTAGACATCCCCGATGGAACATACAAAAGGACCTCTAACAGAAAACCAAAACTGAACTCTAAAATATGGATCATCTTGCCACATATTCTTGCCCACTCGACTCTGTGAAATAGCCTTTGTCAATCATGAAAACTAATTCACAAACAGACAATTCTAGATAGACTATCAAAGATAGATCAACACCTCTGGAAAAAAAATTGTTTGAATGATGTAATTCAACCTTGAATGCTGTTGTCTACAATAATACCCTTCTATCATAATAGAGAATTAGGCTTGTGATAAATTAACGAATGAATGAAAATTGAGCTATCTCCACATAAACTCAAAGAGAAAACCTTAGTATTCTTCTGCTTCTATCCTCCTCTTATTCCTCCCTTTCCTTTTTCCTTAAAACAAATTAGAGTTGGTTGAATTAGTTGACCCAACTCATTAGTTAAATTAATTAAAATACTCAACCAACTTTTAGTTAGGGGAAAAAATAATAATCATAATAAGGGTTATACATAAATAATAACTAGTAGGTGGGACCCCTTGTGACTCCCGTTAGCTCTTAACAATCATAACATATTAGTTAGTTAAGAAAAACACACCTTCTTGTGACTCCCATTTAACATTTGAAAATTTAGCTCATGATATTTGAAATTATTTTCAAAAAAAAATATTACTCATATATCCAAAAATAAAACATCTTGTCCAAAAACTTTTTGAAGTCATCTTTCATCAAACATAGATAAAATAAAAACTCAAAAGCCATATTTCCCACTCTGATATTCAATCTTTCCTTGATTTTTGTTGTCACCTTTCGATTTTCCTAAATTTTCCTCTGGCGACGTTGAGCCTTTAGGACTAATCGCGTTGATCACGTGGGAACAATTGTCCCTCAAATGCATCTGGGAAGACATGGATTTGTCAAAGCCATTGAAGGGTGAGGAAGGGGCAGCAATGGATTTTCCTTTGTCAAGGACATGGTGGGCCTCGGTTTTCAACCTTTTGCTAACATGAGAGGACTGCATTGGTGATTGGGCAGGGGTAGCTTAGGCAATAGGGTTAATAGGAGGAGGAGCAGGTAGAGATAAATTGGGCTAGCCACGATGTTGGGAGTCTGTCGGGTGGACAATCTCTTTCCATCTGCCGTTTTCAAGAACCTTGGGTTGCAATGAGACATGAGGAGAAATAGGAATACCAGGGGCTTGCAGAACTTGTAAAGGAGGCCTTTCAAGCCTAGGTTGGTCCACTCCTTGCCCAATCTAATTGAAAAATCTGGCCTGAAACAATTGGCCAAGCTCTTGTGAGTCAACATCAAAATGTATGGAGAACTTTGGCCTTCTTTGGCCTCTGTTCCAATTACCTTTCCCTAGGTTGCCTCGGCCATGGATGCCTCGGCTAAAAAAACTCATTCCTGCATGTATGATTGATTAGAAAATAGTCTTTTAAATAAACATACATGACAACTCTTTAAAAATATGAAATAGATTTGGCTCAACAATGTATCAGACTCATGCAATCCAATCCATACAAATTGTTTAACTGTTTGTCCATGAGCAGGGGGTTGATAAAGGGTTCTGGGATATGTGAGGGATTTGTATTGAGAAGAACATGATATGATGAGGGGGAAAAGAACACGGTTACTTCTCAAAGACAAAAACAATCAACTGTAATACAAACCAAAGAAAACATCACTGTAATCCAACAAAGACACTTCTACTTCCAACTGCTTTAATACATAATTCTTCTTGATTGTAATCAATCTTAGAACATGAAGTGAAAAATGAATGTGGGAAGGCGACGAGGTTGTAATTAGCGAAAATCGAAATAATGGTGGGGAAAGAGACTGGGTATTGTTCATAAAATTAATTTAGTACTCTAAATAACCATTATGTAAAAGAAAATACACCAACCAAATGACCATTGTGACCCAATTAACAACCACTATGTATAGTTCACACAACTCTATGCATTAACTAGTTCATTGTTCATAATCAAAAATTTAACACAGTGTCAACAGTATGCATACAACAATCTATAGGGGAGATCTGGTTTTTCTCATTTATCCATAAGCAATTCCCAAATGAATACACAGTCAATTGCTTCCACTTTTCTCATCAAATGCATACACAAAAATCATGCTCAATTATGTCTTTCAATTCTTTCAATAATTAAATTGCAATGCGGATGTACACTCATTTAACATACATAGTGTACATTCAACACAATGATCCATATTTCACTTGCAATATCTTAACTTGTCATTTAAACACCCAGATAACAAATCACCATTTCAACTCACACTATGTTGTGAAATGCACAACCATTCGATAAAATGCAAGTGTATTTATGTGTCTATATAGAATTACAACACTCGTTCTTGTCACTATTTAAAATGCATGACATTCATTTAACATACATAGTGTACATTCAACACAATGATCCATATTTCACTTGCAAGATCTTGACTTGTCATTTAAACACCCAGATAACAAATCACCATTTCAACTCACACTATGTTGTGAAATGCACAATCATTCGATAAAATGCAAGTGTATTTATGTGTCTATATAGGTCCAACTTCCCTTTACTTTAATATTCAAAATTTTGGGATATCCAACAAAACGAGGTAGAAACAACATACCCAATCTCATAAAACAAGTCAATCAGAATGCAACAAAGATGTGTTAAGAAAAAAAAACTCAGTGACTATCTCTGGAGGCGCAACCAAAAAAATATTTGTATCATACACAGTGGATAACCATGCCATAATTAAAACAATAAAACATTCAGTTTTGACAATTTTAAAACACACAACCGCGGTATCATTAACTCAACCTATCGTGCCTAGCTATCAACCCAACACAAGGAGGCAACAATAGTATTTCTCAAATCAATCAAACTGCAACCAAAAACCACACTGTGTGAAGCTAATGTCCATCCTTGACAACGCAATTGAATAACCAAACATATACAGTGGAAGGAACTGTCATAAAAAACCTGATTGCAATGATCATTAGGCCATTAAAAACACATAGTTACAGTAATCATCGATTGATGCTATAGGAACGCCACTCATACCAATGCATCAAGCATGAAGCATCATTGTGCATTAATCAATTAAAAATAGTGTCGGGTTATCAATTCAATAAACACAAGGAGGCAACAACTGTGTATTTGATTTAACAACTCACCCAATTATCCATGTTGGGCTTAACCACTCAATTATATAACAATGCAGTAACCAAATACCAAAACCAACACCAATGTCACACAATCAACGGGGTGAGACAGTAATCAATTCTTTCGACAATACACACCAATCCATAGCGACCAATATTAAACCCAACAGGCCACAACAGTCTTCTCTATCAACCTTCGAACTCAAGGAGTCAAGGGTTTTCTCTGTGGACCAACCCAAGCAGGCTAGAATCGACTCCTCTCAATGGTGAAAACCTCCAAGACCAACGGTGTACACACAGATAAAACCACAATTCACTTGGTGGATAGGGTGATGAATACCGTGATAGGAGAGGCTATGAATAGAGGAGAAGGTCTCCACGTTGGCCTTGTAATGATAGTTTCGCACATGCAGGGTATATCCCTCGTGGCTACCCAGTAAACCAACTACAACGCTGAGGTGAAAACAAAGCCGAGAATAAGAAATATAACCCACTGCATGACCATTGGAAGAATGAAGTAACCCTAATACCCAAGTGAATGATGTGCAGTGACACAGGGCATTTCAAGCTCATTAAAACCCCATAGAAGCCAAGACTGGGTATGGTGATATAATGCGTGAAGGAATCATCCAGTCTAGACCAAATGAAACAGTCCAATAAACCGACAGGACAACAGAGAGCCTTTTATGGCTACTAATACATCACAACAACCCAATACACTATAACTTTAGACATTATCACAGAGAAAGCCACCAACAATTCATTCCCAAAAAATCACAATTTTACACAGTTGCCATACTTAAGGAAAAACACAAACCCATACATCTAAGCCAATATCTACTTCATAACTAGAGCTTACTCATGGATGGAAAAAAAAGACATACCTATAATCAAAGCACCTTAAAACGCGAGTTGGACGAGTGGTTTCCCCTTTGCTTGAAATTCGGAGAAGAACCACAACAACACAGTTGAACAATAACCGATTAGGGTGACGACCAATGGAGAGAGTAAGGGTGACATGCAGTAAATGCACGTGGCCTCCATCTCCACTTCATTAATTGATTTGTACATGCCAGCATGCTTTCCATAAACACAATTAATCAAACCATGTATCTAAACCATCACCCATTAAAACCAATAGCGCGACCCATACCAACTTATGCCATAACATAATCACCACTTCAGATGACCCAATCAAATTGCATAACCATTAGCATCTATCACTTTACCAATGCTCCACCCACATCCTATTGTTCCAAAATATACCATATGCATATCAACCATATAACTCAATCAAATTGCATAACCATTCACTTGCTAGCTAAGATTTAACCATAATCATTTTAATATTTCATGCATGTAGTGTAGTATATTTGCATAGTTAGATCCCTTTTCCTTTTGCATTTGCTATATTGTTTTTTCCTTTTTCCAACTGCTCTTTATGTATTGTTACTAACATATCTGTTGTGCAGGTTTCCCAAGAACATATAGCAATGGTATCAATAAATAGCATAGGATATAGTAACATAGATTTAGAGCTTAGAACATAACACGACTTATTCATCATTTACTTGTCGCACATAGAACCAACACATAATAATCCCAATCCATCGCCAATAAAAACAAGATCTTATCAACCATGTAAGCAGTGTCAAAAATCAAGACAACCATCAAATACGAACCAAATCTAATCTCCTATATACAAGGGGTCCCCACCTACTATTATTATTTATCTTTCATAATGATAGGCTTTAGCAACACTTTGCAGGAAAAACTTCATTGCGATTTTAATCATCAACAAGGGGTTAGCGAGGTTAGGTACCTAACATAGTGTTCAAGCAGTCTATAATTCCAAATCCTAGACTTTACACCCCAAATCACATTGTCCACTCTTGTATGGATGAAAAATATTGAATTACTCCTTGAGTGTGTGACTTTACACAATTGAGGCATCCTCAATATCCAGTGGAAGGTTCCCTTTCATTTCCTTCTTCTAAGGTTCTTTGAAATCCATTCCACATCCGAAGTGAACCCAATGTGCAATCTACCAAATAGTTATCCAAGTCTTTGGAACACTCACTCCTTGGGTCCACATATCCTTCCAATCATGTACTCTTTCCCAAGGCATACAAATTGTCTCATGCATATAATGGTTTGAATTTATTGCTCGAATGATGTCCAATATGCTCTTTTCCCTTCCTTGTGTTGCACATCGTGTCAATAATTCATCCATATGAATTTTGATGCACACCCAACTACCTAGGCACTCCTACCTATAAACTAAGGTGTTGCACCCAGAAGTAAATTCATTGCTACTTGTGCACTTGTGAACCAAGTAATTTCCATTTTCCAAGTCACCATGTGGAATCTATAAGAAACCTCCAATAACAACCCTCATATTGTTTCCATACTTAGCCACATTTATTTTCCATCTCTTTAGCATGCCTTGCTAACATGGAACTCTCTCTAACAGATTATTTTCCAACCTTGCAATCTATCATTGAAACCAATTAAACATTTCCAATGATCATCTCAATGGATAGGTGGAGACACCCATTTCCAACTCCAAGGAAAGGGCCTTATAGATGTGATATTTATATAAAGGAAGGTGGAAGTGATATAAGATAAGGCTGATATTATTATTGTCTGTTAATAGATGAATGTGGGTGACTATTTTACATTAAAATATTGGGATGGTTGTTTTTCTTTATGATTATGGGTGTCTTTTAATATCACTATTGAAGCTTTTCAATTATGGCTCATGTAATATCTACATTTTCTTTTTGTTTCTAACTCTATTTGATGAGATGAGATATTAACAACATTTTAGTAGTGATTATGTTGGTTGTTATGGTGTGGATTTTCAATAATCAATACACTACTGCATTTTGGGTCTATTTTAATAGAATTGTACCTTTCACTAATCCAATAACATATGGGTTTCTTAACTTATTAGAGGCTCAAATATCTCGTTATATTTCCATAGGAATTGTTTTAGACTGGTAATTTTTCTATATGGTCATCTCATTTTATGAACATACATATACAATAGTTATTGTCAACATGACCATCATGAATTTATATTTTGTAGGTCATATGTTCATTGATAATTGATATTTTGTAGGTCATTTGTTCATTGATACTTTCACTTATTGGTTGAGTAAATGTATTCTTGCAAGTCCAATTCTCATTTAAATAATGGTAAGTGGTATCCCACTCATCCATCCTACCGATAATCTTTAATTGACAAACCCAATCACTCATGGGGTATGTGGATGGCCTTATCACATTCACCTCACCTTTGAGTAGGATCAAGAGCATGATTGGACAAAAATATTTGATGACTAATCACTAGAGGCATGTAGGAATTATTATACGAATAATGAGTGTGATGAAATCTCATAAAAGAGAACTGGCAAGAGTATCCAAATTATGTTACGAACATATTCAATCTAGCACATCGAATTATGTTAGGAACATATTCAATCTAGCACATCCAATATTATTTATTTTAATGGAAACGCTAACATAAATGATGGTTATTTATGCACTTTTAAATCCATGTGGGAAGATAATGAGAAAATATGTTTAGGGAAGAAATGACCTAGATTTTAAAAATTCCTCTATAGATATGGCTTGAAGTGGTATTTCATGGAAAACAATCACTACATTTAACAATATTAGCCATTATTTAAGATGAATTTTCATTAGGAGTACATTTACCTTGACACCTATTCATTGCATTTTAATCAATCAAGGAACTGCAAAAAAATAATGAAAATTCAATTGTGAGTTATGGTAATTGTATCAAATAACTTCTCTTCTAGATGACTTATAAGATGAAGTAAAAATAAAGCATCAATGGGTTAAATTTTGGTTTGCAACCTACTATCCAAAATCTTGTCGGATGGTGGTGAATTGACATCCATAAGGAAGTATTTAAAATTTCTTTGCAAATGGATGGAGAATTCAAAAACAATCCAAGGCTCATACTCAGTTAATTCTTTTATTAAACAAGTGTTGCATGGCAGTGTAGTCCCTGCCGGGTTGAATTGGGAATAAATGCATAGGGATGGGGGGAAAGTAGCAGAGGAAGATGGAAACTGCAGTGGAGACATGGAAAGCATCATGAAGCACAGGTTGTATCCATGGAGGAAATGACATGTGGCCTCTAGAGCCCCAATTAGTTTTTGAATGTATATAATCCATCTTGCTATGTTCGAAATTTTCATTCCTATGTTGCATGTTTTATCTCTTCAATGTATTTATGAAATTCATTCATAATGATTTATGTATACTTCCAAGTGGTTAGAGTTAAGTACAATTTTCATAGACCATCTGGCTTGCGTGTCTGTATATGTGCCAGGACAAATAAAGTTATATGCATAGTAGGAGAAAAAGATATGCATGAGAAAAAGATAAAACACAAAAGACACATATAAATTTACATTCAAATTAAATAAACACAATTTTTTGACATTCAATATAGTTGAAGATAAAAATTTCTAAGCACATAAATATAAAAGGAGATAAAAAATAGTTTTATTTGAAATATATCAAAAAATAATATTGTCTATTACATATTCCTGGAGATTTAAATGCATTTTTCATATAGACTGGGATTGGGGATCTTTCAGACCATAAGAGAAATATGTACAAGAAATAGGATTATGGAAAGAAGAAATGGGTGACAATAGAGAGAAATACCTGAAAAAACGAAATTGGAAGGTATCAGTCTTTGGATAGAAATTTATATTTAAAAAGTTGGAATAACTAGATTGATAAACAAAGAAGGATGTGATCAGTATAGACTTACAGTGATGGTACATATCAGCCCTTTTTCTATTTTCTTGTTGATACCTTTTTATTGTTGTCTTCGACAACTACTGGAATCATGCCAACTGCATGTTTCCTTTCGTCGGCGACCTTCTTCATTGCCCTTTGGACCCATTCTTCAATTTATCCTCTCAAAGGGGACACGTTGATCTCATCCTGGATTTTTGTTTTGAAAAGTTCATTTTCTAATTCCCTTAGATCGATGGAAAGATTACACAGAGCACGATCAATTTCTTCATTTTGTACTAAATAGTCGACTAGCGAGTTGTCAACGTCATCTTCACCATATTCAAGGATGTTGTAAAAAATTTCTAAAGATAACCCCTTAAAAATATCAACTTGTTTATTGAAGGATTTCTTAGTTAAGGGAAAGGATTTGACGATTAAGTTTGGGTCTTGGACCTCATTGGTCCTTCTAGCTAAGTCTATTTCGGTCAAATTTCTGAATAATGTTTATTTCTTTGATATGGCTTGTTCACATGATTAGACAATGAGATGTATGTTCTTCACTTTCTCTTTCCATCATGCATTTAATTGAGTGATCTGGTTTTGGGAGCGGAGATCTTCTTGTCTTTTTCTCATATCTGTAATGTTGTTGACATGGGTGCCAAAAGGGATGACAGTGCCTAAATAGAAACGTTATTCATTTTTAAAATCTTCCTGCAAATGTTTGTGCAAATAATGTTCCCTCATTCCAAGGGAAGCCATACTTTGTGATGTTTCCCAGGCCTCAGTAATTAGTTCCATTCTTTTCTTGATATTCTTCTCCACATAGCCTCTACACGATGCGAGGAGGCTGGAGGATCCTTTTAACTTGGTTGTAGGGGTGGCAGGCATGGCTATTGCTAAAGGAATAGCAAGAAATGACATAGGAATAAAAGCTTCCTCCAACTCCTTGACTCGGTCCTTCAGTCTTGCATTCTCGGTCTCAATGCCTCCAATGGAATCATCAAGATCATCTTCGATTGCTCGGTGAAGTCGGGAGATTTGGGATGGTTGCATGTTTCCAAGGTTAATCTTTCAACGATAGTTCCCTTTATTATTTTTTACATCTCTCTTTTCAAGAATTAAAACTTTAGACTTGCTATCAAAAACAACGCTCTGGAATACGAAGGATTCATCTTCATCCAAAATTTCAGTCTCAATTATTTCCATTGGGAGACTATGTTGGATCACGTCTCTAGGTTGATCAAGGTTGCAGAATATGCTATCCAGATTAGTCTCAAGTTCCATGTTCTCACTCTCTATTTCGGGCTCTTCTACCTACCCTACAATTGTTTTTCTCTTCTTCTTTACATGAATCTTGTGAGAATTATCAATTATAGCACGAGGAGGGTTTTTATCTCTGTTGATATTATGGTAGATGCAAGAGGTATTAACCTTCATTTGTGACCTTTGATGAGATTAGAATATTCCGGAAGAAAGAAAATACTTGGATATAACCTTAGAAGAGAAGTTGGCTAAAGAAAATACTTTATATTAAGTCTTTAGCACCCATAAAGAGACGTCGGCCCAGACAACCTAGAAAAAAAAGTATAAATATAGGACGTCGATTCTCATTTGAGCCAGATATCTCAGAATTGCAGAAATCCACTTGTGCGTACTACATAAGTCTAGTAGTGCGCAAGTCTGGGGAGCATCTCCAGCTACAATCCTGCAATCTACATCTTCGGTTTTTCTGGGTTGGACTCTCTAATCAATTTTGGTTATCTTTTCCTGGTGCATTAGCCTTGTTTGGCTATTGTTTTTCTACCAAAATGATTCTCTCTTTCAAGGTCAAGGTGCTTGGGGGTGGCATTAGTGCCTATGGTTGGGTGACAATATTGCTATATTGTCTATGGTTAAACGAGAACACCCACTTTTCTAACAAGTTATGGGCCCACACCTCCTTCATTCAGTCTAACCAGTGGAAGGAAACTAATCCATAAGGTTATCAATCTCATTGAAGAACTTCCTCTAGGGTTTCTAGCAGGTGTATTTACTAAATCATTGTCTCTAGGGTTACTAGCAGGTGTATTTACTGAAGCATTGTTGCTAAGGTTACTAGCAGGTGCAGTTGCAGAAACCCTAAAACTCTTTCCTAGCACCTTATGATGGAATAACTTACTCAAGTAGAATATATTCTAGTGCACCTTAGTCCAACACACCTCTTAGCACTCTCATAAGGAAAAAACATCAATATTGAGATTTTGGGTCAAAGCTTGACCAATTATCGGTCAATAGAAATCATGAATGAAAAGACAAATCATCTACACTATTCAGCGCTCACAGGAACTCTTGAAGATGACATGTGGATAATTGATAGTGGAGATTCCAGTCATATTAAAGGAGACCAAGCTATATTATCTAATCTAAATGAAAAGAAGACATCGTACAAGGTAGAACTTGGAGACAAAAACACCTATCCAGTCGAAGGAATTGGTCAAGCCTCGGTCAAATTGAAAATAGGTAACAATGTTCATTTGAGAAATTTCTTATATCTACCTAGTTTAGAAAATAATTGTGTATCCATATCTTTCCTTGAAGAAAAAGGAAATAAAATAGCATTTGTAGATGGAAAATTATTATCTTGGCCTAGAGACTCCATCATAGAGAATGCTAGAGTTATTGGAACCTGTGAAGGAATACTATAAAGACTACTAGAACGAAATGATGAAGCCCTTGTACATCATGAAGTCAATCCCAATGAACTTTGTCATAGAAGGTATTCTCATATCAACTATCAAGCATTACCCTTTCTCAAAAATATGGTTGAAGGAATATCAGAACTAAAATATACACATGAAGGAATTTGCAAAGGATGTGCTCTTGGTAAGAATGTTAAGAAACCATTCTCAAGCAACAATAATAGATCTAAGGAAATCCTAGATCTAATAAATTCATATGTTTGTGGTCTGATGCCAGTCAAATCTCTAGGAGGTTCTCTTTACTATGTAATATTCATAGATGATTACTCAAGAAAGACTTGGTTATATCTCTTGAAGACAAAGGACAAATTTTTCAGCAAGTTTCAAGAATTCAAAGTAGAGATAGAGAACCTCACAAACAACAAAATCAAGACCTTGAGAACAAATAATGGAGGAGAATATACATCCAAGGAATTTGTTTCCTTTTTCAAACCGGTAGGATTTAGGAGGGAGCTAAATGTTCCTCAAAATCCTCAACAAAATGGTGTAGCAGAAAGGAAGAACGGATCTATTGAAGAAATTGTGAAGGCACTATTGAACGACCAAGGTTTATCTATGTATATGTGGGGAGAAGTAGCTATGACAACAATATATGTTCAGAACATAAGTCCTCACCACATATTGAAGGATATGACTCCAGAAAAATCCTTCTCAAGAAAGAAACCTAATTTGGAACACTTAAGGATATTCGGATGCCCTGTTTACTTTCACATCCCCAAGGATAAAAGGAAGAAATTAGAACCCTCAGGAAAGAAGGGCATATTCGTGGGATACATTGAATCATCCAAGGCCTACAAAATCTATATCTCGGAAAAACTTAAGGTTGAAATCAGCAGAGACTTAACCTTCAATGAAAATATGTCTTTCAAGAACTCCATAGAAGAAACCATAGAATAAGAAGAGTATGAAGAGCCTAAAAAAGAAAGCACATGCCTTCTAGAAAGTCAGAATGAAGAAATAAAACAACTTGATCATTCGATGCAACCATGTGAAACTATTAAATTATAAATTGTACCCAAAACCAAGAAACATCCATCTTGGATTGAAGCTACCCTACAAGAAGCAGAAAGACTCAAAGCCCCAAGTGGCACCTTCAAAAAAAGAAACAATCCCAAGAGATTCTCCAACTATGCAACATGTATGACAAAGATTCTAAATGAATAACCCACCACATTTGAAGATGAAACTCAGAAGAAATAATGAAAATAAGCCATGATAGAAGAACACCAGTCCATCATGAAACCAATGTATGGGAAATTGTTCCTAGACCTAAAGAAAAATCAGTAGTAACTTCAAAATGGGTATATAAGATCAAACATGTAGCAGATGGAAGCATGGAAAAATATAAAGCAAGGTTTGTAGCTAGAGGGTTCTCCCAGAAGGAGGGGGAATAATATGATGAGACATTTTCTCATGTTGCCAGATATACTTCTATTAGAGCCACTATGTCTCTTGTTTCTTCCATGGGATGGAGTTTACATAATATCAATGTAAAAACAACTTTCCTCAATGGAGAAATTGAAGAAGAAGTATACATTGAACAGCGTCAAGGATTTGAAGTACACTCCAGAGACAGTCATGTTTGCAGACTAAAGAAAGATTTATATGGACTCAAACAATCTCCAAGAGCTTGGTATGCCAGAATAAATAGCTACCTAATAACACTTGGCTTCTCCAAGAGTCATGCAGATCCAAATATTTACTACAAAGTTTTGAACAGTGCACCTGTGATTTTTCTGCTATATCTAGACGATTTATTCTTGACAGGTAAAGAGTCTCTCATTATCTAGTGTAAAAAGGAACTAGCTTCTGAGTTCGATATGAAAGATCTTGGTCTCATGCATTATTACTTGGGACTAGAAGTATGGAAGAAACATGGTGAAGTATTCCTTGGATAAGGAAAGTATGCAATGAAGATTCTTCAGAAGCTTGGAATGATGGATTGCAAATCCATGGACACTCCTATGACCACAAATATAAGGAAAGTAAGAGACTCGGATTTTAATCCAGTAGACACGTCCCTACATAGGCAACTAATTGGGTCATTGATGTATTTAGTAAATACTCGACCAGATATTTTCTTTGTTGTATACACACTAAGCCAGTTCCAGGTGAAACCTAGACATGAGCATTGGATAGATGCAAAGCATGTTCTAAGATATATTTGTGGGACACTAAACTATGTTATAAGATATATCGCATCCAACAATATACAACTTCATGGATTCACATATTCGGATTGGGAAGGAAGTGTAGAAGACAAAAGGATTACTTCATGGATGAGTTTTATCTTGGGCGCCGCTATGATATCTTGGGGCAGAAGGAAACAAAATTTTGTCACACTTAGCACAATAGAAGAAGAATATATCACAACATGTGAGGCATGTACAGAAGCAGTATGGATGAGAAAGATAATTTATGGATTATTTGATCAAGTTCTAGATTCGACCATAATATACTGTGACAATCAGATTTTTATAAGGCTATCAGAACACCCAGTGTTTCATGAATAGTTGAAACACATTGAAATCAAATACTAATTTATTCGAGATAAATTCTAGGAAGGATAAGTGAAGCTCTAGTATATCCCCACATATGATTAGACAACAAATATCTTAACAAATCCTCTATCTAGAATAAAGTTTGCATACTTACGAGACAAGTTGGGGATCGTGGAAATAACTCCCTTAGCTGAAAGGGAAGAGATGGATCTCTAGGTTGGGAGGGAGAACTAATATATCATTGATTTCTGGATAGTCATTTTCCATCTTGGAAAATGGTCCAGGATGGGCAGTTCCTTTCCAGTTCGGAAATTGGTTTGAGATTTCTGATAGACAGGCATTTTCCAATTCAGAAAATGGTCCAGATCGAACAGTCATTTTCATAATGAAAATGGTTCGATATATTGTTGATGTACCATAGACAACGATTCCCCTTGTGGCCAGTGTGGGGGAATGGTCCAGGACAATATTTCTTCTTGGTAGTCACTCTAAATAGTGGTCAAGAAGAATGGTCTGCCTCATCAGGAAGTCATTCTTTCAAAGTTCAAAATTGTGAGTGGTTTTGAAGAATGGTCCATTTTGGAGGTTGGTGCAGGACAATCATTTCCTTAGGAAATGGTTTGGATAGTCATTCCCTAGGGAAGACTCATTCTCTCCAGGTTGCACTTTGTTCAGTGTTGGAGAAATGGCCCAGTTAAGTGAATGGTATAGGTTCAACAATCAGGGACAGAAATTCCCTAGGGCAGACTCATTCTCTCAAGGTTTCACTTTGTTTAGTCTCGGGGGAATGGCCCATTTAGGTGAATGGTTCAGGCTCATAAATTAGGGACAATTATTCTTCCATGCTTGGGAAGAATAGTCCAAGATATCCCATGGTTGATGCTTTTACTGTATGATGAAATATTCTCTTCCAAGATTTCAAAAGATGTGAGTGGAAGAATGGCCCCAGATGACTCAGTTTATATCATGATATTGTTTATGTGTAGGTTGATATCAAATGATATGATTTCTATGGAGACTGTATGTCTCTGAATAGTAGATGTATTCTACTATGGTAGATGTGTTCCACTGGTTGTGACTATGTGTCACTGATCAAGTAGTCATGTGCTACTTGGTGTGGTTATCTACCATTGGATAGTAGTTATGTACTACTATGGATAGACATAGTTGTGTTATATCAGATGACAATGTACTGATTTTCATGAAGATTATCCAGTTGGATAATGATGACGGTGCTCGTGATTCTATCATGAGATAGCCTTTGTGGCTATAATGATGCTACCAGTTGAATGGTTTGTTTTTTCTCAAAATCATTACCTATTATACCTCCCTAACTAGGAGGGAGTGTTGATATTATGGTAGCTGAGGGAGGTATTAACCTCCATTTGTGACCTTTGATGAGATTAGAATATTCTGGAAGCAAGAAAAGACTTGGATATAACCCTAGAAGAGAATTCAGATAAAGAAAATACTTTATACTGTCTTTAGAACCCAGAAAGACAATTTGGACCAGATAGCCTAGAAAAAGAAATATAAATATAGGACGCCAATTCCCATTTGAGCCATATATATTAGAATTACAGAAATACACTTGTGCACACTGTAGAAGTCTAGTAGTGCGCAATTCTAGGGAGCAGTTGTAGCCGCAGTCCTACAATCTACATCTTCGATTTTTCTCGGTTGGACTCTCTAATCAGTTTTGGTTATCTTTGATTGGTGCATTAGCCTTGTTTTTCTATTGTTTTTCTACCGAAATTATTCTCTCTGTCAAGGTAAAGGTGCTCAGTGGTGGAATTAGTGCCTATGTTTGGGTGACAATATTGCTATATTGTCTATGGTTAAACGAGCACACCCACTTTTCTAACAATCTCCTCCTCTGTTTGAAGAATTCTGGGTTTCTTTCTTACTGGGATGAGTCATTGGAGAGATGCTCTAGGATGTCATACTCTTGGGAGTGGTATCCAGGGATTGAACACTCTTTTCATTGAGGCATTTTCGCTATTTCTTGTACAATTCAATGGTGCTTTGCAATGTGTCTAGGTCGCCAGCATCAGAAGCAAGAGTGTTGTCGCCAGTGTCTCTGTTTTAGCTCAGGTGTCTCTGGAAAAAATAATTGTTGAAGCCAACTACAAGTAAATGTTCTAAAAAAATTCCATTAGGATCGAACACTCTTAGCCTTTCATCATATATTAGGCTCAAGTTGTGGAAATGGGTTGTGAACTCGTCAATTTTGTTGATGTTCCTCAACATGAAGTCCCCGAATTTCCAAGGCAAAGGAATGAACTATTTTTTTCTCTTCTCATGGAATAGATGCAACCAGTAGTTGTATTGCCCTGCTATTTCTGTAAAAAACATTTTTTCTATAATGTGACATGGAAGGAGAGAAAGATTTTCCTTGGAGTCAAAAATCCTTATCACACTGCAATTCTCCATTTGTTCAAGTGCCCCCTTCCTGTCCAAAAACTTGGTTTCCTGGTCAGACATGTGGGGAGCATCCTTTCCTAATAATAAAACTTTGAAAAAAGAGACAAAGTCATTAAAAACCTCATAAAAAAAGTTGGAGGCCTTGTGCCTCCACAAGGCCTAGTACCAGAAGGTTACTTGGTCGAATTCTCAGTTTACCTTCTTGGACAGAGACAGTTTTGGAAACAGATAGCATTGCGCTATTGCGAAAGCCAAGTAGGATGACATATAAAATTTCTTCTCGTTTTTTAATCTTGACAATTGGGAACATATTTCAATGGAAATTAGCTTCCCCCAATAAAAAATGGCTTGTTCCTTGAATGTGAAATACAAAATATAAAGAACCATGTGAGAAATATGTTAAGAACCTGATAGATCTAAAAATATAATCACCACAAATACCGAATACACAATATACCCACAGATAAATATAGAAGAAATCACACTTTATTATTACCAAACCCTTGAGGTAGGGAAACACCATACAATGGATCCTATTATGGAAGGTATCCTCTCCTGTTCACTTGCCTCTTCAAGGGGGCATCCTCCTATTGAGCTTCAGATCCAAACAAAATACTTCTTTTCATATCCTATTACATTGCTTGAACCCCTTTATATAGTTCTACCATCACCTAAGAACATTCTAGAGGAGGAATCTTCTAGAAGTAGAACCTTCTAAGAAGTCCTCTTACATTTATTATATCTAACTACCTCTTTATTATATTTAACTACC